>CAUYQV010194593.1:0-13022 GCA_963574575.1 Galagoides demidoff | reverse complement strand
CTCACCACTTACAAAAGTAGACTGATGCTGGATAAACAATTTAAATCAAATAAACAAAAGACTAAAAATTCTGGAAGAAAGTGTGGGAAAAGCTCTTGATGATACTGGCTTGGGAAAATATTTTATTAAGATCCTATTGGCAATCGCAGTAACAACAAACATAAAGAAATGGGCCCTGATCAAGCTAAAAAGTTTCTGCACAGCTAAGGGCACAACAACTAAAGCAACAGACAACCTTCAGAATGGTAGAAGATCTTTGCATGTTATGAATCTGACAAATAACCAGAATCTAAAGAGAACTCAAACTAATCAACACAAAAATGAGAAGCAACTCCCTTTATCCCTGGGAAAAAGTCATGAACAGAACCTTCTACCAAGAAGACAGATGAATGGTTAACAACAACATGAAAAAGTGCTCATGGTCCCTAATTATCAAGGAAATGCAAACCAATACCATCTTGACATATCACATAATCCCAGCAAGAACTGCCCCCATCACAAAGTCCCAAAGCTGCCTTTGCTGGCATGGGTACAGGGAAAAGGGAGTGCTTCAAGCCCATTTAAAGTATTTCTTGAGCATTCACATGATAGTTGCAGTTGAATATTACTAATGCCAATAATAGTAGTTTTAATTTTAAAATGTATATTAAAATATAGTATCATTATATTCTAATTAGTTTCACAGCTTTAAAAGTGATACCGTGGATGTGAATTGTGCACATGTGTGTGCAACCAAAATGATGCTAAATCACAAGAACTCTGGGGACTTGGGGAAGCTACTAATTAAAACATTGTTATGCTGAATTAAAAGGACTTATACAATATATATTTTTTGAATGTTGGTGTCATCTATTCTCATAGCATATTAGCAATTTTTAAAAAGGTGTATTTCCAGAACAAAGAATATCTCAAAAGCAAAACAGGTTTTTATGAAAGTTTTAGTGTTGGATTAATGGAAGCTTAGTCATAAATCACAGTGTGCACTTACTGAGCTCTTACTAAGTGATGGGCTGATTAACTCTTTTAATCTGCACAATAGTCATACGAGATGGGTGCTATTATTACCGTAACTTTATAGGTTGGAAAACAAAACAAAACACAAAACTCCTGAGACGCAGGAAGATGTGCATGTTGCCCAAAGTCATCCACACCTAGTAAGTGTCAGAGGAAGTAAGTCAGTCCCAGCAATCTGGCACTAGAACCTGTGTTCTTAACCACTGTGTTATATGTATTTGCTTCTCTGAGCCTAGAAACAGTGGGGACCACGCTTGCCAGTTGGAGCTGCCAGATATCAGTATCCAAGTGGCAGAGATAGTGCAGGAGCATCAGCTGTTGAGGAGAAGAAGCATTCAAGCTGCTACTACTTTGCAGTGCAGGGGGGTAGAATGAGAGGCAGGAAGCAGAATGTAGATCTAAAAGGCCTCATTAGAGTTGCACTGCCAGGAAAACAAATGTGCAGAATTCCACGAAGTTGCCAAATAAAATCATTCCTACTAAGATCAGATGGAAATAGGTTTTCTTACCCTGAGTGATAAAAACAAACCCAATGAAATATCTCCAGTGTTCCCATTAGAGGACATTGTCAAGTCACAGACATCTTTAATGATGTTAGATAACTGTCTTGGTGGCTCAAAATGGCAGACTGTGTGATGGTCTATTTTGTGAGTCACAAAATATTTTTAAAGGACTAATGGGCTACAGAATTTGGTCATTGCTCCTTTCTAGACCTTATTAAAATATAAACTTCTATTTATTCTCACAGTGATCTAATAGTAATTTCTCCTTTTTTATTATTATTATTATCTGATTTTTCTTAATAGACCTTTCTTGATTCTGTGTAAATTCTCTACACCCAGAGGTGGCGCTCAGCAGGAATATACCTACATTCCCAGCAGACGCTCTCAGGGTCAATGACCATGCCACTCCTTTTATTAACTATATGGAATATCACTCTTGTTTATGTCACTACTGTTGTCTTTGTCTTACCCACTAATTATCCCTTTACTTCTTTTCAAGTATTCTTGTCATCCATAAGTGTAGAACAGGAAGAACCATGCCAGGGGCTAAGCATGAACATCAGGTACTTTTCCTTCTCCTAATCGATGTTGTGCAATCTTATGCTCCCTCCCATATAGCTCTTAGTGTCAATGAAAACAAGCAGTATCATCCCAGAATTGTCATGTTCAATGGCCAATAACTGATTGTGGTTTGAAATGATTTGCCTTGCTTCTGAACATTCAGAGGAGCATGAATCTTCAGTGATGGTGGAATCTAGGGAAGTCATTCAGATCAATTGGTTCCCTTCTTGGTAAGAAAACCAAGGCATGAACGTTCAAGTGTTCAAGTCACAGAGGATATTCATGGAAAAAAGTAAGAATGGTGATCTTGTATGAGTGGATGTGAAAACGTTGGGCCATCCCTCATGAGAGGTCTCTTGCTGCCTTTCTCTGTAATGTCACTCTTTTTTCTAGTTCACATGTAGTTGCCCACTGTGTGCTGAACTTACATGCATTAATACTTAATTTTCATAATTGTAGATCAGAGGTAGATACTACTGTTTCTATTTTATAGAAAAAAAATCATTTTAAAAACTGTTGTAGAGCCTGAGAGAAAGGGAGAATTCAATGATGCATGTTTTTCCCCCTTCAGGAATTGGGAAACTGTCATCAACTGATAACAGAAGAAAAAAAAAAATCAATGGCACATCTTTTGGTGGAAAGTTTATGTCTTTATGGGTAATACCTGAGATAGGTAATGGATAGTTGCGTGGAAATGTCATGCCTGGGGCATGACAGAGAAGCGTCTAGGTTAGACATACATGGAAATTGGGAGGTTTTGGTCTACAGGCTTTATTTACAACCATGAGAATGCCAAGGGATTGAGTAGTTGTAGAGAACAAATGAAGGTCAAAACTCAGCCCTGGGCACACCAATACGAAGGAGAGAGAGAAGGTGAGAAGTCAGAAGAAGTAGATGAGAGGGAGTTATCATTAAATTGTTAATGACCTTTAAAATACTACATGGTGTTCTGGAAAAGAAAGAGCTAAAGAATATTGATGAAGAGGGAGTGATCACCTGTGTGGAAATCTGACAATGGTTCAAATAGAAGAAAGAGCATTGACCTTTGCATTTAGCAACATGACATACATAGTAGTTTCATGGAGAAATGAATGTCAAAGTTTTATTGGAGTGGATTAAAAAGCAGAGACAGCAACATGAATAACAATTTTAGGGGATTTTCCTGCAAAAGGAAATAGGGAACGGAGGCTATAGATCACAGAGGGACTTTTTAAAAAAATAACAGGAACGTGTTTGTATGATAAAGAGCATCATTCACTAAGGTGAAAACTGAAGAGTATGAAGAAAGCACTGAAACTTGGGAAGTGATTATATTTTATAAGTTACAGAAGACAGAAAGCTAGAAAATAAAAGGAATAATTATTGTTATTTTTATTTATTTCTTAATTTTTATTTATTTATTTTTTTTTTGAGAAAGAGTCTCATTCTTTCACCCTGGGTGAAGTGCCGTGGCATCATCATAGCTCATACCAACCTCAAACTCTTGGGCTTGAGCAATAATCTTGGTTTTGCCTCCCAAGTAGCTCGGACTACAGGCCTGCACCAATATGCCTATCTAGTTTTTCTATTTTTGGTAGAGATGAAGTCTTACTCTTATTCAGGCTGGTCCTGAATTCCTGACCACAAGCAATCTACCTGCCTCAGCCTCCCAGAGTGCTAGGATTACAGGCATGAGTCAGTGTGCCTAGCCTAAAAGGAACAATTAGATGAGATAATTTATAGAAGTTGAGAATGGGAACGACAATATACTTCTGTCTATATATCATACTCCTTATGTGAGTTTTGAAATATAACTGCTTTATGAAGACCACTGGACAAAGCCACAGTCCAGTCAGGGAGGTATGTTAGAGGAAACTGAAAGACATAACGGACTGTGAGAAATCATCTAAGGATTGCCAGCTGTCCAGTCAAACACATCCCAGCAGGGTGGCAGTATTTTGGTGAATTCATTAACTGTCAGAACTGGACTCATGCTAATGAAGCTCACTGAGAAGTCAAATTTATCTATTTAAATTAGGCACCATCTCCTCTGACTAATGTTAAGAGATCTTTCAGTCCTTTTCTTTCTTTTGTTTTTAGTCTTCATACTTCTTGAAACTCTTTGAACATAGTTATATATAATTATTTTAATATGTGTTTCCTTAGTTACGGTCAAACACAGTAATAACCCCCCAAAGTGAGTTCTTGGGTCACTTTGATCAAATTAGAGGTGCATGAAGAATGCCTTTTAAATCAAATGATTTAGACAAATGTGCCAATGATTAAACTTTTTCTACATTTTGGAGCTTCCTATTTAATTTGTCACAAGATAACTTTGACTTCAGTACTGAAGGAACTTTGTATAGACCTCAATACTGCTCAGGAATAATGGAGAGGGTCTCCTATAAAAGTGGAGTCATTTAGGTCTTCAGTCATCCTGGTAACAAACAGAATCTTCAGAAAAGCCAGACAATGAAACCTTCCATTTTCCAAGGCTCTCCTTTCACATTTCTAGAGTTGGTATTTAGGCTTGTCCTCCTCTGGAGGAAGTACTCAATGACACTTCTTAGATGTTAGTCAACCATGAAGTCACACTGCCTATCAATTTGCTATTGTGTTTTGTTACTAGCAAGAGGCATAAAAAATGAGCTCAGTGAAATAATCTAAAGTTTGTAAATGTAAATAGACTAGGGTAGATTTGGTGACTCCATGATGGTGTAACACCCAGGTTATCTATATGGTGCTCCGTAGACCTCATTAAGGCTGTCTTATTCTCTTTGGTAGTCACTGTAGCTCAGCTCCATGCTTCTATGAAAGGCAGAAGGACCATATGACCCTCCCAGGTTAATTCAGCTCTGAATACAGAGTTTTCTAGAAGCCTCGCCCCAAATTTACACTCACTTATGGTTTGACACAACTTGGTCTGCTAAAAAGAGAAAACAACATGTAAATATGGTTTTGTAGCTAGATACATTGCCACACCAACAAAATCAGAGTACTATTACATAAGGAAGGAAAAAAAATGGATTTGGGATTGGTGATAAACCTTCACCATTAGCAGGACTTGGCTGTAAGTGCCCCAGGGGTATAATTTTTGAAAATATAATAATCTGTTTATTAATACCTTAATTTTAATTCAATTTTTATGCCTTAGATTTTATTTTTACTTAACTGATTCTGATTGTTTTTTGCTACTTCTATATTTAACCAGATTTTTAAGAGTCTTGCTCAAAGTACTGATGGGTGATCTGCAGACTCACTGTTTATATTTAAAGTCAATTTTTTCTTCATTGCTTTGACAAATATTTTTCAAGGCTTATTCTGTTAATAGCTGCTCCCCTAAAACTTGCACAGTGCTTATGGCGATATAAATCATTTATTTTGTACATAGTCTTCCATACAGTGATTTTCATCTCATTATTCTAAAGACTATTAACACAACACGTTTGCTGAGTTTTTGTATAATCTATCTTTCCAAAGTGCAAATGATTTATAGTGTTTCAACAATTATGATTATTAATTTAGCCCTCCCAGGTTTGTTTTCTTTACAGTCTTTTCCAAATGCAAGAAGATAAAAATTTTTACACACACATTTATCAAAATTTTGATAATGTTTTCTTACTACTTTTTCTGTTTAAGAAAGTATTTTATTCATGAAGATGGCAATCATATGAGAGTGTATCCTTTGATTGTAAGACAAAATCATAAACATTTATTACAAGTCCATCTCTATAAAGGAACTTAAAAATCTAATTTTAGAACATTTTATTCCAATGAATAATATATACTTACCAAATACACTTAGACAAACTTTTTTCCTAATAAATAATAATATTAATACTACCTACTGTGTATTAGAATATTAATATTGTAAATAAATATAAATATTAATAATAGTTCTGATTTAGTGAAAAAACATGTAAGCAAACAAACACAAACCAGAACGGTGAGAGGTACAAGAGACATCAGCTAGAACAGTGGCCCAGTGTCAAAATGACCTCTGTTTGCAAGAGTCAGAGCAATGGTTTCCAATCCTTACACTCCTGCAGAATCAACTTCAGGGATGAAACAGATATTGGGACATTCTTTGTAAAGATCTAGATTATGTGAGTTTCTCTAATGAACAGAGTGGGGGAGGGGAACACTGGTTTAAAGAAAACAATATTTATAGAAGTTATTGAGATTAGGGTAAGAGCTGTTCCAGAAGAGTAAATATCAGGCAAATATAATAGTTAGTATGATCGCCAGTGAGGCACTGTATGAGTGTTTCAGTGTGCCAAGAATCAAAGAGAAGGACAGAATTGATTTCAGCCAAGTTCTAGAAGTGGGCCATTCATAATACAAGCACTTTTGTATTGCTACACAGTAAGTTTTAAATTATCCAATTGGCCAGCATTTTTAAATTATGTTCATGAGTACTTGGGATCCTCCTTATCTATGACACAGAATTTATGAACAAATGAACAAATTGGTTTGAGAAACACTGTGTGCTGTTTTATCTGTGGATATCCAGAATGTCTATAATTTCAAAATACAGGAATCTCCAAGTTACAAACATTGGATTGATGTTCAATTTGCACTTAGGAACAGAGGCTACTACAGTAAGTCCTCGAGTTACAAACATCCAACTAAAGTACAATTCATACTTACGAATGGAGCCTAATATAAATGGCAGGTAAATGTAGTGTTCCAACTAGCAGACAAATTCAACTTAAGAACAAACCTACACAACATATCTCATTCGTAACCTGGAGAATGCCTGCTCTCAGCGAGTCCTACAGTAATGAAACAGTTACATATACAATTTCCTGAGCTTATTTGCCCACAGAATTTGTTTCTCTTCCTCTAATCCTGTTCTGAATTTTAAGTGATATAGTTTGGCACATGGTATGGAAGACACCGTTACGGGGTATGCAGAAAGCTTGGAGTAGGTCATCAAATCAATATACTTTGCATGTTTCAAAAATCAATTTTAGTTGTCATTTTAAGTTGGGAACTTGATAAGACTAGAGGCCTGCACCCATCAACAGGCTATTGTGCCAGGCCAAAACGGTGATTTAAGTTCTTGAGAAAAGCAATGTAAGTGGAAGAAAGGGAAGAGAATGAATTTGAGAGACTTTAAAAGGACAGCACAAGAGGATGTGTGGGTAATGAAATAAAAATGAGTTATTCATGAACAGGTAATGCAGTCCAGGTGACCGAAGAAGAGAATAGAGGATATTTAAATGGGAATACTTAACACATCCAGAGGAGATAATCCCAAGCCTGTGAACGATGCTTTATTCCAAAATGGAGGAAAACAGGTTCCTCCTTGCAGTGATCAAAGTCTTCTGTATGCAAAGCAGTGAAAATACAAAGCGAACATTTTAGTTTAAAATAAAATTGTTTCTCTCTTAAGAATATTTGATTGCAATGTAATTTAGGAAGAAACGTGTAATTTTTGACATAAATTTGTTTTATAAATCCCTCCAGAACATATGTCTTTTGTCAGTACACCAGGATGAAATCGAGAAAATTGTGTAAATTGTCAACCTGAACAAAGAAGATTCCGCAGAAATGTGATCTGAGAAGTAATATGCCAGTGATAGACTAGGAACCAGAAAGGGGTGAACCGATGTAGGACTGCAGCACATGGGGATATAACAGAGAAGGGAGAAGCAAGTCCTTTATGGTAAGTTCTATTTTAGCATCTCAATACTAAATGCTATCTATATTTAGTTTAATATTCTACTATTTGAATGACAGGGGATCCATAAATCTTAAAATCTTATTCCGGGTTATTCTCCAATGTATCTCTAATTTTTTTTTTCTTAGCATAAAATTCTCCCGTCTGAATCCCATTACCAAAAATTTCTCATTAATCTTGATGACGATTAGGTACCTCTATCGTACGAATGAGCTTAGAATTTTGAAAATGAGTGATCATTGGTAAAAATACGGTGTTTTATAATTTTTATAATTGACATAATAAGGGAAAACTAATCATTTGATATGTAGTGACTGTGCATTGGGGTGGTTCTTATATTTATTATAATACAGACTACACTATTTATATGTCACAGTTGAAATAATGTCAGATTAAATCAAGATTTCTACTCTCTTCAAATATTACAGGAATATTATAAACTTTAGACTACAGGCAAAATTTAGTAATTACATTTTAATATTAAATTTAATATTTTAAGTGCAAAACATCCAATTTCAATGAACTATTAAAAAAATTAAGCACTCAAACATGATGGTATGAACATATTGAGTAGGAATCAGTGCTCTAATATGAATAGATTTGGCTATTTAATGAATACGTGGTACTGTGTAGCAATGTGTTTGAAATCTTGAGAATTTTATCCCATTTTCCTTTTTTGCTTTTCTGTTGATCATAAGGAGAAACAGACCGTTCTCCAAAGACTCATAGGCCCATCTGCTTCTCATTTTGACTTTCTTTATGCTTGAAAGTTTTAAACTAATTTTTCAGACCAATTGTAAAGCTGATCTAAAGGAACTTTGATTTTTAAATTTAGCACTCTAGAAGACAACTACAAGTCCTGATCTCAACTTTTTATTTTTGTTAGAACATCTGCTATTGCATTGCCAATTTTTTTTCTCTTCTAACTGAAATTAATATTGACTTTAGAGCTTGTCACTATCAAAAATACAATAGAAAACAGCAGATAAGGTGAACATCAATATATTCTGATTCGGACTGATTTTCCTGGCTCTGAGCACAAAGTGTCAGATCCTGTCATTGTTATATTTCTGTAGCCCTTTATGTTACATATCCCCCTTCCCCTCACGGCTGTGGCACAGCAGCTGGCTGGAGGCCTTGAAGCTGCTTTCTGCCACGGCAAGGCTATGTGCTCTGAGGGAGTGGTTTTTGTGGGTTAAAAATGTAAATTCTTTAAACTTTGTTCAACTCAGTAAGACTTGTTGAGGACCAGATAAAGAGAAGAAAGATCTCCTTTCTTTTGTTACTTTGATTCGGCCAGAGGAGTCTATCTGGACACAAGGCTGTCAGAGTATTAAAACATCTCATCTGTGGTGTGTGACTGTGGGTCAGCTAGGAGTTGGTCCTTGAGTCAGCCTCTGATTGGCTCTTTATCAAGACTTTGTTTACATAATACTTTGAAGCAGTAAAAATAACAAGTAAATCCATGCAATTAACGTAATCAGCTGTAGAGTTAATCTAGATAGTAGAAATGCAGCTGCAGCAAGAACCTTGACGGGATTGTTTGCCTTGATTTCATGAGATTTGTGACTGTAACACTGATGTACGAAATACATACAGAGCTAAGCCTGATACTCGGGTGGCATACAGGAAGCCTCACAAAGAAGTGTGTGTTGCCTCCTGAGGCCCACTGCTCTTAAAACTATCTCTCTGTCTGTGTCTATTATTTCTCTATATTAATATTCTATAACTCCTGTTAATAATTTTCCAGTCTCCTTGCACCACCAGGCCACAAGGAAGTAAACCCACCACGTGTCAAGGCTGGTCTGCTACAGATCTTGAACCTGTGAGCACAGGTAATCCTCCAGCCTTGGCCTCCCAACTGCTGGGATTACAGGCGTGAATTACTGGCCCAGCCTTGTCACTTGCTTTGTGAAACTAGACATGTTCACCACACAATTGTAGTTTTATAAGTTTGAATTTATATTCCTGAATATAAAATTTCATCCTAATTTCCAGTCTTTCTACTCCTGTATTCCAAAAGAATGTGTCATATTACAAATAAAATTTATTTACAAATTACATATGGTATATTACAAAGATATTATAAATGTTTTCAATGCAGACATATCCCAAGATCATGGCTTATGGTTTTTCTATTTTTCCAATGTAATATGACCTAGAAGCATAGAGAAGTATCTATGTAATAATAAAAGGAAATTAATCTAATGTGTCTATGATAATATAGAAAATTATCATGATATTTTGAGTATACCAAGTGATTCTTAATGCTCAAACAGGTTTTTAGTGAAACAGTATTTTTTTAACTCACAGTTAAAAGAGTACTCAGTGAAATACTGTTTCTTAATAGATAATTAATACAGCCTAATGTCTCCTAACAATGGCAGATTGTAGTAACTACACCAATGAAGCATTTTTGAAATATGTTGTTTTATCATTTCTTCTTATTAGGTTTTACTAGTCTAAAAGGAGCTCTACCTAATAGATTCTTTATAAAGCATCAATGAGATTGTCAGTGCTCATAATGTTTTTTCCTGATGATTATCATTAAATTATACAAAGTTTGAAGAGTAAACTGTATCCTATCAATTCACAGGAGTCGTTTTTTGGTGTTAACTAGTATGTGTTTAGTTGTCATTTGTAGGAGAGTAGGAAACCCTGAAGGGCAGATGCCAGAAAAGGGTGTTTTGATAAAGGAAAAAGATCACGTGTCTGTTTTTCACAGCACTCAGATGTTGAGGCTGTTTTATGAAGGAGGCAGTTTGGACGCATTCGATTTTTCGACAGTCTGAGAAGCCCTACTGGGTAATCATTCCCTACATCAGGAGATGACAGAACTATTTTTTCTGGTCTTAGATAGTGCCTTCTAATATCCGTGCACACAGATGAAATGGGGATCCTGTCACTCTGAAAATTCCCTCTCTCCCTGTAGTCCAATCTCTTTGATTCATATTTATTTTCTCAAGTTTATTCTTAAACCCTCATGGGCTTGGAAACATCAACAAGGATTGCGTTTCCTAAGGTACAGGATATGAAAATGGAGTAAAGCCCAAGAAGATTTTATTTCATCCTACCTGTTCATACCCTTTAATTTATTAATGTTTAGTACATCAGTTTTCAAACTTTGGAATCAAACTGCAGCTAGAGGAATACAGATACTTTGTAAACATTAGGATATTAGCTAGTTCTCAGCTTCTCTACGTGCTATGTATTATGAGAAATTTATTTCATAATGGGAAAGTTCAATGAAAATATGTCGCATTATTCCACAAGTGATAAGTTATGGCACAACTATTATTATATCGTACATGTTATTATATTAAATACATCTTTTAAAAAGCAATCTCAGTTTTTATAAAGCATTTAAAGTTTTGAAAGACAGTAGGTCATATTAGATGGTAGTTCCCTAATAGAGAAAGAGTATATTACAGTGTAACATTTTGAGGGTGAGTTTATAGTATAAAAAGCACATTAATATATACTTTAAAAGACCTAAATTAAGAATCCTATCATTTTTCTGTTCAAACAAATAACTATGAATGTAATAGTAGTCCCTATTGTGTCAATTCTGATAGCAATTAAGAGTAACTATGTAATCACTGTTTTTTAAAATTTTTGTTTATTTATTTATTTTTACTAAATCACAGCTGTGTACATTAAGGCAATCATGGGGTACAATGTGCTGGTTTTATATACAATTTGAAGTGTTTTCATCAAACTGGTTAATTTAGCCTTCACGGCATTTTCTTAGATATTGTGTTAGACATTTATATTCTACACCTAGTAAATTTCACATGTCCCCTTGTAAGATTCACTGTAGGTGTGGTCCCACCAATCACCCTCCCTCCACCCATCCTCCTCCTTCCCCTCCCCTCCTTTTCTCCTCTCCCCTTCTTCTGGGGCTATAATTGGATTATAGCTTTCATATGAAAGCTATAAATTGGCTTCCTAGTAAGCTGAGTACAGTAGATACTTTCTCTTCCATTCTTGAGGTACTTTGCTAAGAAGAATATTTTCCAGCTCCATCCATGTAAACATGTAAGAGGTAAAGTCTCCATCTTTCTTTAAGGCTGCATAATATTCCATAAAAATTTTACAGTTGAGGAAACCACGGCTTAGAGATGTTAAATGTCACACAATCGAATGGCTTGAACATATCCAGTTTTGAATTTGAAAGATTAATTAACAGCTGCCTCTCACTTTAGTAGAAAGTCTATTGAACCAAATAAAAGGCCACATAATCTCATAGTAGTAGTAAGATGTAAAGTCCGGAGACTGCTTTTCTGGGCAAAATACACACTTAAAAAGCTTCCAATTCTAACTAGTGGAATCTTAGTAATTAGTGTTCTGCTTATTGCACTCCCATCCTCTGACATTCCTACCACTCTCAAGTGTCATGACACACATATGTTATACAAGTGTTTCTGTGATTTTCCCCAACTCTGAAAATATTTTTGGAAAAATTGATAATTGTTTTAGAAAAAAGTTATTTTATTGATTCTGCAATTGGCTTTATTCTATTTTCTGAACTCTATAAACTGCCTCTTTGTGTCTCTAGAATGGCTCATGAAGCTATATTTACTATATTTTGAGTTAAGACTGTGATGGGTTTAAAGAATAGCTTTCTGTTTTGCAGTCACTACAAGGAGTTTTCTCAGGGCCTGTCAAATCTAGGCAACAGGACATCTTCAGACATTAAGACGGTTTAAAGGAATTTCTAATGAATAATTCTATTCAAGTGGAAGGCTCTGGATCACCAGTGGGAAAGAACAATATAAGTATTAGAATCTCTGGGTGGCCACTTGATGACCTATCTGAATGAGTTTGTGGCAGAACTTTGAGAAGCTGCCAGCAGAGAAAAACATATGTATATTGAGGATATGCAGAGTAAAGTCTCAAAATCTGATGCTGACTTAGAAACCAATGGTGTCCTAAATTAAGATGAATGTATGAAAAATTGTTAGCATACAGCATTCTTCATGGAAATCAGTCAGGAAAAGGAAACTTTCAGGATGCACGGAGGTAATCTAATAAATACATTCCATTGATTTTAGGCAGAAAATATGCAAATGAATTTCCTTTTAGTATTTACTATTTTTTCTCCAATCTGATTCAAAGTCCTATTTTTAAAAATAAATTAAACATCTATGGATGATGAAATACAGGCTAAGAGATATAATCAAACAACACTTGTTCAGATGCATCTATTAAACCAATAGGGTTTTTTTCCATTAGTAATTTTAATCTCATGTTTATAATTTTTTTATGCAGTGGAGGCT
>CAUYQV010194591.1:0-37028 GCA_963574575.1 Galagoides demidoff | reverse complement strand
TTCTCAGTAGATGAACAATGGTGGAAAACTCACTGAGACTTGATTAATTACTGTTGTATAACCATAACCATTGTGATATAAAGTGTATCCATTGTCAACTGAAACTGTATTAATTATCATTCCATTGCTGTATCTATGACTACCTGAGTTGTAACCTCCCCTTAACCAGCCACCTTTCGCTTCTGTAATATGATTACACAAAGCCGATAAAAGGTAACTCACCCTCACAGCTGGGCTGCTGACTGTCTCTCGGAGCAGCAGCCCCTGCATCAGGTAAAATAAATTACCAATTAATTAACCTAAGTGGGGGTCCGAGTCTATTTTTCCAGGTCTCCTAATTATTTCAATCTGATATTAGATAGGCCACACATTCAGCACCACAGAGAAGGTGAGGTTGAAGCAGTGATTTTATTTCAATAAGTATGTGAAGCCATGTCTGTAAACCTCTCAAGAAAAAACTTTAAAATTATTGTGAGTACAAACTTCACAGCAAAAAGCTCATACCAGCAAAGGATCTAATTAGAAGAGATTCTTCCTCACGGCTCATCTGTAAGATTTTGGTACTAAAAACCAGAAGTCATCAATGGCCCATCAACTAATGGAATTTTCCCTAACTTGGAAGGTAGAGTATTCTTAGTGTTTCTTTCGAAACTTCCTTCTGATGATGTAAAAAAAGTGGACAATTTAGGGTGGCACTGGTGGCTCAAAGATTGGGGCACTGGCCCCATAGACCAGAGGTGGTGGGTTCAAACCCAGCCTTAACCCCCCCCTCAAAAAAAACTGCAAAAGTGGAAAATTTATCACACTTATCTGCTGAACAATCCAGCAGGGAATAAGACATAGCTTTTGCTAAAATGAGATGTGCTAGCATACATAATTAAGGCCTCGACAGTCGTCAAGATAAATATCTTAAAATTGAAAAGTACAAAGATCTATCCAAAAATCTAAGGAGATAAAATTAAAAATCTTATTAAATACAGGAATATTTACTTTTTAAAAAAGTGTTAAAATTAAATGGCATACAAACTATGTCATGTCTTCTTGTTGTTTCTCTAAATATAAAAGTACGTTGAGGACATTTCAAGTAATAGATAGTCAGTGTACATAAAGTCATATATTTAAATACATCCAATTTTTCTCATATACAGGGTTATAATGTGGTATTCTGGAAGATTTTAAACTATGATTATAGATAAAATAATAGTCTTCGACCATACCACTGGCAAGTTGCCTCAAAAAAAAGTTTTCCTGAGAAGCACCCAAACGTTTTTCAGAAGTAATATTGTTTGGAAACACTACCATAATTAATATTGAGAATATGGTGACTTCTGTTAAACAAAAAGTTTTGCACATGAAGCAAAAATTGGCAGGTATGAACCATTTTGCTGGTATTGCAAAAAGTTGTAATAAATCATTTTACATTGGTAGGGTATGCTCATTTTCACCAGAAGTAACAGTCTCCACCTGCAAAACTTCTTCCAATGAATTACACCGGAGTGCTCATTAGTGCAGTAAGCCTCCCAAAGGAGAATCAGACACGCTGACTTTCAGCATGTGAATCAGAGGACCTGAGGGGAGTAAGATGAATGAGGTGCCTTCACTTTGGGTCTTATTAAACAATAGACATAGAACCAAGTTGGAAGGAAGAACACACACACTTTGCTCCCCATGGGCTAAGGAGTAAAATAGATAATGATTATAGTTCTGGAAAGAGCAAAAACTAAAACAATAAAAAACAAAACACAATAATAAACTCATTGGATAGAAGTACTTTCCCAAAAAGTTAGTAGGAATTTGAAAGTTACAGATTTTATAAAACGCTTAAGAATCTTTTGTGCTGATTGCAGCTCTCATTTTCTGAATATTTTGACCTCGCAGTGTATCTTTTTACCTTCCCATTTGACCTTAGGAACCTGCATCTTGATCGCGTCATAGAGAAATAAGTTTCTTTCCCCTATTCAAAAATATCAAAATTATATAAATTCAAATCTAGACGCTGTGATGACTGAAAATCATGATGTAACTTTGTTTAATAATCCTGGGTCAGATTACCTAAAGAAAAAAAAATTACTTAGAGAATTTTATAAGCCTTAGAGAAATGATGATAAATAATTAAAAGCAGAAGGTATCATGATCATATTTGTTTTTAATAAAACATGATGATCTACATAAAATAAAAGTATATCTGTGCACCAAGTAATACTATAAGATTGTACTTAAATAAAATTGTGCATTTCCAAAAAAATATTTATATCTATCTATCCGTACATACACATATATGTAAAAGAAAGGGAAAGGTGTAAAAATTTTTTGAAATCAGGCTTATTTTAGAAAATAGTTTCCATTCACAAGGAGGTAAAAATTATATAAAATTTCTAGTTATATTTTGGATATCAAATGCAAACGCTAATGTTCTCATTTTAACATTTCACACATAGTCTTGAACGTGATTCTTTGAACATGAAGTTGATAGACTGAGCTCAGTTAAAGTCTTAATTATAGGTTTTAAATTTTCACATGTTTTAGAATGCATAGAAAGATCCAACTTTAAATTACAATAAATATATAGATATCATATTTAGAAACAATGATAAAAATGATGTACAGAATTAGGAAAAATATATCTATTTGCATATGAAATTTAAAGTAAGGCCACATTCAAGACTTTTTAAATATTTTTATTAAATAATAGCTGTGTACATTAATGCAATCATGGGGTACAATATGCTGGTTTTATATACAATTTGAAATGTTTTCATGAAATTGGTTAACATAGCCGTCACGGCATTTTCTTAGTTATTGTGTTAAGACATTTATATTCTACACCTAGTAAGTTTCACATGTACCCTTGTAAGATGCACCATAGATGTGGTCCCACCAATTACCCTCCCTCCACCCATCCTCCCCCCTTCCCTCCCCTTCCTTTCCCCTTTCCCCTTCTTCTTGGGCTATAATTGGGTCATAGCTTTCATAAGAAAGTTGTCAATTGGTTTCATAGTAAGACTAAGTACATTAGATACTTTTTCTTCCATTCTTGATATACTTTGCTAAGAAGAATATGTTCTAGCTCCATCCATGTAAACATGTAAGAGTTAAAGTCTCCATCTTTCTTTAAGGCTGCACAATTTTATTCACAACTCAGCAAAGTTATTGCTCCTTTTGAAGCCACGTGTCATTTTTGTGACACCTCTCTGAGTCACAAGATGGATGTAATAGTTCAATGTACACATCCTTGCAGGAAAAAAAAAAATAACCAAGTCCAAATTTTTTTTAAAAAGCCTATAATTCATGTCCATTTTGAAAAATGCAAATTTAAAAAAAAATGCAAACTTTCTTTTCCAGAAGTCAAATGTTTCTCTTCACATTTAATAGATATATCTGAGTCACATGACCGTGAAAAAACTTCTATTTGTCAGGCTAGGTGATCAGCCTCTCCTGGCAGACCCGGGTCTCCATTCTGAGAAGAGTAAGACTCTAATATTTAGATATGATGGCTGGCATTGAGTTCATCATGTTTCAATGGAATTTTTATGAGTAAACAGAGCCAAAGATATGTCAAAAATTCAAGAACTTGATAAGGTCACCAAGAAGGTCACCCTGTGAAATTGAAATGTGGATGGGCAGATAGTGTCACCTAGTTTGAGTTGAAATTTTGTGTAGTTTATACATAGAAGTTTGAATTCAGTTTATAGTGATGAGTAAATGGGAAAGTTTAAAAATGTGTATTTCATAATTTCAGTTGGAAAAATCAATCTACCATACTATTAGCCATTTCGTGCTAATTTTTTTTGTTATATTATTAAATTATACTTTTAAGATAAAAATAATGTTGAGGTAAGACTTTAAACTATGGTGGTTTGGTTATTAGAAGCAAATTTCTATGAGTAAATATAATAATATTAATGTTCAGGTTAGTATATATTGATGTGTGCTGTGTCTATTCCTGTAGCTTTTCAGTTTGCTTATTATATTTTATTCAAGAAGCAAATATATATTAATAAATTACTGCAGGTAGGGCATATAAGTGGGCCTTATATACAGATGTGGCCCTGCCCTCACAGTGCTTACAGCCTGCCAGGAGAGATGAATAAGGTTAGGGTTACCATAGGGAATGTAAATATATTAGGGAACGATGATGATAAGCTGCTCATCTGCTCTGTGGAGTGTCAAGGAAGAGTTCACGGAAGGAACTTAATTTACATTGAAACCTTAAGACTGAATTGCCACTGAGTTAATGGAGGTGGGTGGGGGTATGAAGACATTCTAATAGAGAAACTAGCATAAAATAGCATTGCTGCTACTAAGGAAATTTAAAATGACTGAGAGTAAGGTTTGTAAGTGAAGATGAGAAAATATATCTCAAGATATAGTCTGGGCTTAGACACCCCAAGGACTGATAGAGCTCCTTAAAGAATGTACACTTCACACTCAGGAGAATGGGGCATTATCTAAGGGTTTCGGTGGTATTAACAATTTGTATTATACAAATAGTTCTCTATCTGCTTGTGGGCAGAGTTGGGGTTGTTAATACTGGAAAAACATTGAGAGTCTGTTTGTGAGATATAATAGTGCTCTGAATAATGCCCTTGATCAAGAATTTTCAAAGTGAATGTATTTGAGGAAAATTTTAGGTAGCAGCATCCAAAAATTTAGAGGTTCTATAGACAAAGTTGGTGGGTAAAAAGAGTTACATCTCTCTTTGAGTTTCCTGCTTTGGTTACTTATTCTAAATTGGTGTTAATTGCTATGATATGGAATTAAGGAAAAACAAGTTTGAGCATAACACATTTTCATCCTAGCATGTTGAGTCTGTGGTACTTTGGTAATTTTAAAATGTGGATTTCCTTAATTTAGATGTACAGATCCAGAGCCCAAGAGAGAGTTTACAACTACAGAGTCATTTGAGAGTCCTTGGATGCGAATATAGTTTGAAATTAAAGGATTAGATGTTATTTTGCCTGGGAAATGTGTGGTGTAAGAAAGAAGAAGAGAGAAAAAGGTACAAAATAAATACCAAACATTCCCCTACTGGAATAATAAAAAAAAAAAGACTCTTGTCTACTATATTAATTTCCTTTTGTTGCTATTAGAAAAAAAAAAACAACAAGCCTAGTGGCATAAAACAGAAATGTATTCTCTTTCAGTTCTAAAGATGAAAAGTCTGAAATTAGTGTTGTTTAACCAATGTTAATATTTTGGAACTGTCGAGCCCCCCTCTGGAGGCTCTAGAGACGTCATTTTGTACCTTTTCTAGCTTTCAGTAGCCAACACCCCTTGGCACGTGGCTGCATCACTCCAGTCTCTGCCTCCCAGGTCACAAACCCTTTTCCTCTTCTGTATCATCAAATTACCTTCTCGTGGAGGTTACATGCCATTCCATTAAATGCCCACCCAGCAACCCTGGGTGATATTACATCTCTATCTTCAGATCCTTCATTTAATCACTTCTGCAGTCTTTGCTGTGATGTAAATTGACATTCATGAGACCTGGATTTAGGATGGATTAATTTGGGGGCTATTACTCAGCCTACCACATCCATTAATAAGAAAGTAACACTTTATCTGCCCATATGGAGCTCATAAGATGTATTAAGATAAAAAATAAAATACATTCATGATAGATGTCAAAAATTACACAAAATAGTTCTGTAGAAATTCAAAGATGTGAGAACCACATTTGATCTGAGATTTCTGAAAATAACTATGAATTTAAAAAGCAAAAGTGAAAATCATTATCTTAAAAGAAATTATATTATACAAAATAATCGGTGTTAATATTCTTAGGTAATATTTGTGGTACCAAGTAAGGATATCATTTAAAAGTGTGAAAAATTATTTCAGCTACAAATTTCTCATGCGCTTGAGAACAGATTTTTCCTCTCAAATGATCTTTTTCCATATTTACAATATATTAAGCAAACAGAAAATTGTTAGTTTATATAAAGCACCAAAAATAACCTTCTGTAAATCTCTCCCTATTTTTACAGAGGTTACCATTTTCTGAGAAAAGACTAGAAGGCAATATAATAGTATGATATGTTTTTATATATTGGCTATCAACATCTTATTACATGTACTACAAAAATATATTGATTATTTACAGAGATTTAGAGTTGTTGTAAAGTGCTCTATCTGGGATTCAACCAACAAACATACATTTATTGAGCATCTATGTCATCCAAAGATTAAGTTTTCATATTAGGAACAATTGCAGTGACTTTGGCCCCTACCCTTACAAAGCCTTTAGTGTTTTTGAAAACAAGTCCCTCCTAACCTACACACTTAACATGTTACACAGTAATACATTTTTGCTCATTCAAATCTCAATATACTAGAAAGATAGAAGAATTTTTCAATTCATTTTAGAGATGGAAAATCTTATCTTTATAAACTTGAAATGCAGGAGAAGAAACTTAAACCCATATGGTTTCTCTTCTGAGATTTGCTACAAGACAGCCTGCTTTTACCAAGAAGTATAGAACATAACTAATATTGCAATAAAGACCGAGAGGCAATTACCTACTGTGGGCTTTTCTATTCATGAAAAGTTTCCTGGAAGAAGTGGGATCCTATACCAGGCAGCAGGAGAACAAATATCAATTACATAGAACAAGGGGGAAAAAAAGAGAAACTGTAGGAGAAGAAAAGATTTTAGATTGGAGAAAATAGGTAAAAAAAAAAAAAAAAACTTAAATGCAGCAGTATGCCACCTATAGAAAACCTACAAACAAAAAGAATCAATAGCCACTCTAAGTACAGAATGCACAATGTGGTATTATGTTTTTCAGGGAAAATAACCTTCCTATGGTTGCTAAGATGAAAAGTATTGTTTTTCTACTTTTCACTTTTCTATTGAATGATAACCAATTCTTATTCTCAAAGCACAGTTTCTGATCCCAATGTTACATGATCACACTGTAATTGGCGTTAAGGATTGAGGTTAAGTAAAAAACAGAAACATCAGATCAAGAGTGACCATATTATTCTTTGAAACAAAATGTCATCAATGCATGAGACATCTAGCAGCAGCATCAGAAAAAGGATATATCGTCAATTGGACTTTCATTTGGATCCTAGGAAGATGAACTCTGACTTGAAGGATCCTCTGAGTTTATGGTTCTTGAGTGGTGCCTCAGCCGTAGTTTGTTTTATTTTGCCTTTTAGCTCCCCTACAACACGTAAAGGCAGAACTTTATTGGGATCTCATCAAAATTATATGCCGCCTTCTCTGCTAACATTTTATCTCAGCTGACTTGTGTTTCATAGTGTTTTTTTTTTCCTCATTGCCTGTTGCTCTAGATTTTGCAATGAGCACTCAGTAAATTACTGAAGAGTTGAGTCGCGATTTCTAGAAACAGGGTATCAAAATATCATGCTAAACAAAAATAATCAATCACTAAAAATCATGATTTTAATTTATTTTCAAAAATCCTTTTAAATGTAGAGCTCTCTCCTGGAATGCATTTTGAATCTGTGGGAAGAAAAGATAAAGAATTAATCTGAGATAGAGATGCGTAGGTGAAGGAAAGGTGGCAAGTAGCTGTCTATTATTCTTGATCCCTTGAGTACAGAAAGGAGAAGAATTCAGGGAAATAAAGAACATGATTAGGGGCGGAAAGGGGGGGGGGGATGGAGAATGTGAGAATGTATAAAGAATGAATTTTCCTGGAAGCCAAGCAGTAGTACTGCTGTTGTGTCTCTCTCTTACTAAATTTAGGGCTTTTTCTGAAGCCTCCTGGGCTTTCCCTGCCTGCACTGATGTTTTTCCCCATTAAAACTCTCAATCTGTTTGAGCTGTGGGGTGAAGGAGAGAGTGTGATTAGTTTAGTGCTTAAAGGGAAATTAAATCTGCAGTGGCTTCAAGGAAAATAAAAATAAAAAAATCAAACCAAAGCCTCTTCCATCACAAGTGACAATAGTACAAGTAACATAAGTCAGTATTAGATTGCTCTGAGTATAAGCATCCTTCTGCTAAAAGCTTCTTTTAAAAACAACTATAAAAGATCTTCCTCTAGTCAATGGTATATTCTCTGGGAGTTAGAAATTGAGTTTGTACTACTTATTATAACCAAAGAACCTGAGCGAGTTCTAAATAATCACATAGTTTAATCCCCACCCCCAGCCCCTTTTTTAAAACAGATAATGGCAATGCATCCAAAGAAGATTGAGAACGAGAACTCTGACCTCCCAGTTGGCAGTGCTGTATTCTTTACTACTCGGGAAATTGTAATTTTCTTTGTGATGTTTTACTTATTCTATGTCTTGGTTAGGGCTGCTATAATACAGTCTTATCAACTGGGTGGCTTATAAATAACAGAAACCTATTTCTCACAGTTCTGGAGGCTGGAAGTCTGAGATCCTGTTTCCAGCTGTACTGGGTGAAGACTCAGTAAAGCTCTTCTGTATCGTAGACTGCCTCATGTCTCACAAGACAGCATGAGGGCTACAGAGCTCTCCGGAGTCTGCTAGATGAGGACACTAATCTTATTCCTAAGGGCTCCACCTTATGACCTAACTGCCCTCCAAAAGTCACACCTCCTTATGCCATAACGTTGGGTATTAGGATTTTAATATATGAATTTGGGAGAGACAAAGGTACATATTACACAAAGAATATTATAGAGATGACATTGCCTGAAAAATGTTAACAAAATTGTACAAGTTGGAAAATAGGCTTAAAAGCACATCCATGTATCAAGTCCAACTGCCTGTATAAGAACTCAGGACATGTGCTGTGGGAGTATCAACATTTTCTGGAATAGGAGGCACTAGTAGCTATCAAGGTGCAAGGGATAGAAGAAAGGCGGCTGAGTATAGTAGGATTGATCAAAAGTACATCATTGCATTTAACTCTTCAAAATATTTCCTGATCTCATATTGTCAAGGCACCCTCTCCCTCTTCTGACAAAGTGGGAGAGAATGTACTCTCTGATTAATTTAAACTAGAGATACTTAAACCTTGGGGGACATCTGCCATCACCAAGAGTGACATTAATGCATGAGGCAAAAAACATGAGGGTTATCGTCTGAATAATGGATTCACCCAGTCCATTTCCCCTTCCCACATTCCTTCCAGAAACACGGAATTATATTCAAAAAAGAAATTCGAGGAATACATTCTCTAATGGAATGTAGAAATTGGAGAAATTGACCCCAGAAAAATATCTAAAATATAAAATAATTTGTGCTTCCTCCAATGAAGTGGATGAAGCATTGAATAAAAAGAATAGAAAGAAAATATTGTTACAGAGCATCACTCAGCTCTCAGATGCTTCCTTCTTAAATGTGAGTGGATGACCAGGCGTTAGAGGCCAATGTATAGGCCTATTGTTTCCTGGTTCCTTCAGCACTCTGATGCTTCCTTCCTAGTCAAGGGTTTCACTTCTCAGCATCATGTTCCTTAATTTTTTTCAAGATATGAGATGTGGCGTAAACAGATGTTGAGAAACACAATGGCCAATGAGAAGATTTCACTCATCTTTTTCTTTTTTTTCTTTTCTTTTTTTTTTTTATTATCAGGGGAGAGCGCTAACGCAGTCCCCACTACCACAAATTATGCAGTCGAGTTTCCCACATTTGGGGAAATCGCAGGGGTCAACACATCCGGAGTGCAAAGGATAAGCCTCGCCCTGGGAAAACCACCTTCGTGATCATGGTATCTCCCCTGCCAGGTAAGTATCATCTTTTTCTTGTGAGAGAGGATGTGCATTATTCTCTGGTATTTTAGCCTAAGTTGAGGCAAGATTAAGTACTTTTAGGTGCTGATGTAGAGAACTATATTTGCTATTTTCTTTTTTGAATTACGAAGCTGTTGATTTTCATGTGTGCAACAGATTTGTGTAAGTTATTAGTATTGAGCTTGATAATCAGCCCTTAGATTAGCTTCTAAAAATTAATTACTTGTTTCCCAACAATCGGATTCCTTCAGCCCAAGTCACTCTATGGTAAAAGGTAAGTAGAAAAGAAACCATTGAGGACACTTGGGGAAATGCCTTCTCAGAGTAGAGCATAGATCCATTCTCACCCAAAAAAGCAGCACCAGAGTGCCCAAAATATGGACTTCACAGGAAAATGGTCAATGAGCTTTGAACAGTAAATGATAACAGCTGTAGTAAGACACGGGGCTTGATTTTGAAAGTCTTCATTCTAAACTTTGCCAAAGTATATCAACAATTCAAATTATCACCTTTGACATTAAAGACAGATTTTATAGGTAGTTTCCCTATTAAACATCACCACTGCCTTCTCACAATGATGCAGTAAATACAAAATGCCCTCAATAATTGCTTTGTTTGCTTTTTTGAGATAGAGTCTTACTCTGTTGCCCTAGGTAGAGTATCTTGGCATCATAGCTCACAGCAAGTTCTAACTTGGGCTTACGTGATCCTCTTGTATTAGCCTCCCGAGTAGCTGGGACTATAGGCACCCACCATAATACTTGGCTAATTTGCCTACTTTTAGTAGAGATGAGGCCTCACTCTTGCTCAGGCTGGTCTTGAACTCCTGATCTTAAGCAATCCATCTGACTTGGCCTCCCAGAGTGCTAGGATTACTGGGATAAGCCATTGTGCCCAGACTGTCCTTAATAATCTCTTGATGAGAAAGTTTCATAACTGAGTTTAAGACTAAAGCCAGAGATCCTAGGCACCTGGCATATGTAACTGACATGTGCTAAGGCTGAATCCATCATTTTTTGTCTGCCCTCCTACACTGAAATGTGACTGAGTAGTTCCTTCACAGTTTTGCAACTCTCAGGATTGAGATTTGGGGAAAAAATTGCCTGAGATCAGTGTTTTAAGAATAACAAATTTGTTTTCTAAATGGCTGGTATATAAAATTAGTGCTTAATAGCATGCTATGACACGTTCATTGTTTCTGCTATTTTAAGACGAAGTTGTGAGAGCCCATGTCTTGTTTCAGCACAACTCCATCTTTCCTGCGTGAACTGTACCTTTTCAGTTAAAGATACTGAAAATCAGAGATCCTAGAGGAAGCACATTAGTAGTTGAGTGTTTGAGACTCTTCTAAATAAAAATACAGAAATAAATAATTGGTTAGGAAGAATGGCATTTTTAATTATTTTCATTGAAATCCAACTCTTATCAGGAGGCTGAGGCAAAAGAATTGCATAAGCCCAGGAGTTGGAGGTTGCTGTGAACTGTGATGCCACAGCACTCTACTGGAGGTGATAAAGTCAGACTCTGTCTCTTAAAAAAAATCCAACTCTTAAACTTGAGACAATACAGCTTAGGGTTAAATTTTAGAGAAATTCATTTATTTAGACTTTATAGGAGATTTAATTTTCAAATTTTAATTTTGTCCTGCGTATGTATTTCACAATGGGAGTAGATGACATTCAAGTTTCAAGTATCTCTGTGGTGCAGAACTTTTATCTCAGTGCCAAACTCCTGACAGGCTATGCTGGAGTACATAGCTGAGTCTATGTACGCTGCATACTAGGGGTATGTGCCAAGTCAATTATAAGTCGATTTATTTAATGTACAGGATTTTCAAAGCATAATCTGTACTTCATATCAGCATCTGATGGCCACCCAAACAGAATTTGTTGCAGAAGTGTCAAGGACACGAAGTTTAAGCTTTGAAGCTCCACACGTGCCTGGTCCCCTCCCACGGCACTGAGAGAGACCCAGCAAGGTGTCCACATGGATATATGTGATCATAAAATTTTTAACATTAATTTTACTTGCATCTGATAAGGTCATTTTTTTCCCCTGACTTTACTTTCATTACAGTTTTCTTCCTATTGGGTGGCTCTTGAGAATCTGCAACCCTTCTTGTTTTTTGGCTCTTTTTGGATTCAAATAAAGGAAAGATGAGTTAGAGATACATTTACTGAAGGTTTAGGGAGATGATGGGTATATATGGTCTATGGTACTTTTTTTTTTATTATTAAATAACTGTTGGTTACCCTATTGTAGAAGAGGCTTCTCGACATATTGGTACTGCCTACCAACCTACTTCATTAGCTATGGTAAAAAGGTACAAAAGCTGAAGTAATATAATTCAAACATTTCTAATACCAGAAGCATGTTGGTAATGAAGGAGAAACAGATTGAGAGATATAGACTATATAACCAGTGTAGGCCATCTAATTATAAGATATAAGGGAGCATTTATTCTGATAGCTGTAAGTCAAAATTCAAGTTCTCCTAAGCCAGTGAAATATACAATAATGAAGAATATTTAATTATATTATATTTTTATTTTGAAATGGAAAGGGCATGATAGAATTCCTAAGAATCTGTTTTCTCTATAAATAACAAAAATTACTGCCTAAACACATGTTTTTGTAAACCACAACTATGAATACTCAAAAAAAAAATTCTGTCAACAATAAATGCAAAAAAAACTGATACACTTTCTGCTTTTATAAAAAATTATATTATGGTCATTGCCCTAGGATGGAGAAATAAAAGAAAACAAAACAAAAATTCAGTACAATAAAATATTTTATCATTTTTGTGATGTAGGATAATATATTTCCACCATAAACAAGAACACGGTTCTATACAAAAGAAGCATCCATAAATAAGAGTTCTTAGACATATGCATACAACAGGAATTTCTAGATTTAAAATATGATAGCAGGCTTGGCACCTGTAGCTCAATCGGCTAAGGCACCAGCCACGTACACCTAAGGTGGCGGGTTCAAATCCCCAGCCCGGGCCCGCCAAACAACAATGACAGCTGCAACCTAAAAATAGACAGGCATTGTGGCGGGTGCCTGTGGTCCCAGCTACTTGGGAGGCTGAGGCAGGAGACTCGCTTGAGCCCAGGAGTTGGAGGTTGCTGTGATCTGCCATGCCACAGCACTCTACCCAGGGGAATAGCTTAAGGCTCTGTCTCAAAAAAAATAAATAAATAAATAAATAAAATAAAACATGATAGCAGAATTATAAATGGCAAAAGAGAGGTTTTAAAATAAACTTTAAAAAATCCAAGAAAGAAGAAAAAAAGCAAATATAGAAAAATAAGAAAGGAAATTAAAATACATTTATTTATTTAAAATTTCCAATTTATCATTAACTGAAATTCTAAAAACATACAAAAGATAAAATGAAGTAAGAAAAGTATAAAAGAGAGAATTCGACATTTTTTAAGTTTTTTTTTTTTTTTCCAGTGTGGATAAGCATACATTTTCAGATTGAAAAGTCTACCTTAATGGAAAAATCAAAGCGAGTAAGGCACAATTAGAAAATTTCCAAAAACTAGGGGTGAAAATTATGGCCTACTAATGAAAAAAAAAAAAAAGGCTTTTGGAAGGATAGAGAGAAAAAACAAACAAACAAACAAACAAAAAAAAAAAAAACCAAGCTTTCATATAAAGGAACCAGTAAAAAAAATGGCATGGAATTTTTGGCTAGTAAGCCTGAGCATTTCCTTTAAAAAGCCTAAAGAGAAGGATTTCCAAAATATTATTATATAAATAGACAACTATGAACTACATTACTATCAAGAATTGCCCACAATTATTTCACATAAGAAAAGTCTTAGAAAACAATGTTCTCTCAGAATGGTCCTCTCTCATTCTGGTTTCTGTCTCTAAAATGATGTCTTCCACAAAAATTAAAGAGTAAAACTGTAGCTCTGGTATCCACAGAGTAAGTAGACTCGGCACTGAAGGAAGATAAAGGTAATTAATGGTCATGGTGATCACTGTACGGAAAGTGTAAAGAATGATCCAAGCCCAGACATTTCTAGTAAATGAAAAATGATTACATTCTATGAAGTATCTCAATGATGAATGTATTAGGTTTAAGTTGCGGCTGTAACAAATCACCACACGTTTATGGACTCAAAACAACACTATTATTTATTAGCACACAATTCCTCAGGTCAGAAGTGCACAAGTATGTGTGAGCTCTAAGAATCTGTTTATAGACTCTGCAAGCAAACTCAAAAGGTTGGCTGGTCTGGACTTGTAATCTATAAATTACAGGAGAAAACCTACTCTACAGTTCACTCAGGTTGTTAGTTGAATTTTAATTCTAAGTCTCTGTAGGACTGAGGTCTTTCTTTCCTTGCTGGATTTTGCACATCCTTAGTCTCAGGCTGCCTGTCTGCCTTGCCTCTTGGTCCTTTTCATGGTCAAAGCCTGCACTGGTGGGTCGAGTCCTTCTCAAACCTCATGTCTCTCTGACCTCCACTTCCGCCTCCTATCTTTTGCTTATTTTCTGCCTCATCCTTTTAGGTGATTCTTTTGCTTTTATTTTCTGCTTTTGAAGACTCATGTAATTCTGTTATAGTCATTCAGACAATCTAGTATAATCTCTCCAATTTTAAATCAGCGATGAGTAACTTTAAATTGTTCTGCAAAATCTTCTCATAATAGTAATTAAATTATCATTTGATTTAATAATCACAGGACAGGAAAGTTAGAGGTACCTCTTTAGAATCTATTCTACCTGCCATAATGAATAATAGTGGAATCATCATAATAATGTAAATTATGACTTTGTTCCAACTAAATTTTGGTACATCAAAATCTTGATAGGATAAGAGAGAAAAGTACCTTAACTATATAAAATTTTAAGGTTTTTTGGGGGAGAAGGGAGAGGTAATTGTAGGAAAAAATATACTCTTGTATTTAGAAAAAGGCTAAAAAATAATGTATAAATTTGAGAAAACATAAAATATAATCAAATTATTTAGAAACATGGAAACAAATACTAAGTTAGCTGAATTAAAAGTACATACTTCTAAAGACTAAGATAATAATTATGACAGCTTAGGAAGAGGAGAATGCATTGTATAATTAGAATGTATTTTATTTCTGTAAGTTAAGTGTCTGTGTTACTTTGATAAAAATATAGATTAAAAATAAGAATATGCATTTAAGAAATGTGCAAATTCTTTTCTTAAGTTACTGACTCATCCTTTTGAATCACTGATAAGTGAGTTTCTTTGGAAAAGTTGTGAGTTATACCCTGTTTCTTCTGGACTACCTGTTTTCTTCATTCATGTTGGTACACATTAACAAAATTTGGTCATCAAGGCTCAGTTTATCTGTGTATAAAATTAACATGCTCAAATATAGACTGATATCTTAGTCTCATTAGCTTTCTTATAAATGGTCCATAGTCTAAATATGTTGACAGAGTTTGAAAGCATTGAATTAATGAGCCAAAATGTCATATTTGACTAGTTTGCTTAGATAATCCAATTTGCTTAAAATATATTTGAAGAGTCATTTACTACTAACTGACCAAAAATGTAACTCCTAGAGCCAATTAGTATTTTGTGTTAATGGCCAGTGTAGCTCTTTGATGAGGAGGCCATGTCTCTCAAGAAAAAAAGAAACAAAAAACAAACAAGCAAACCTCAATCTAGGCTCTGTTCTTAAACGTTTTTTTAATCTTGGATATCACTTTTTAAGATTAGCTAATTAGGTTCTTACTCTAGAGTGAAAAAATTTAGCAGATATATTCATTTTGAAGACATAATCTCTTCATCATAGCAGTACATATTTTAGAAAGTGATTATTTTTACATGAAAAACATATAATATATATAGTATTCTAAGGTTTTGTGATAAAAAAATATTTTGAAAAGCACTACTTTTTAAGAAATTTTCTAACGTATTTTATATATTTTAATTTTAATTATCAAAAATTGGTTCAGTAATATATTACTGACTATATAATAATATAATCACTAAGCAAAATTTAAATACCTAAAGGTACCAGAAATGTCTTCATATACATTTCATTAGTAAATACGTAAAGATTAAAACTTAGCAATTAGTCGTAGGAAGCAAAAGAAAACAGATGCAGTAATAAATTACTCTTTCAATGGGATTGAAAAGTAAAATAAAATGTAGATGAGCTAGTTCCATTGTTCGGTATCTCAGCAATATAGAAATTATGAAAAATTCAGACTAAGCATTAATCATTCATAGGGCAATTAATTTTAATTAAGGTAAGTGCAGAATCCCATATGGTTTTAGACATCATCTATTCATTAATGCAAACAGTCGGAGTGGAGCCGTTTTGAGCATTTTGTTTGACAGAACTGGTGGGAAACTCTGGAGACACCTGGTTAAACATCCTCTAATTTTTATCCTGCTGTGCATCAGTGGGCAAGAATCCATGTTTAACAGTCTTTGGCATGATGGTCTATGTGAACAGAATTTATTATGCCCATTTCTCTATAAAAATCCATGTCACGCATTGTGCTTTCTCCTTGAGAAATTAGATATCTTCACTTCATGCATTTTTCTGATATATTCTCTCTTAGTACAATTTTGAATATGTATATATTTCTCTCTTTTCCATACATCCACAGTCTTATATAATAAGCACGAATTTCCAATAGTAGCTGTATCCTAATTGTGCCTTTTTTATATACTGTTCTGTATTTATTAATCTATTGCAGTATAACTAATTACCTCCTCAAATTGGAGGTTTAACCCAACTATAATACCTGGTATATACTATGTCACCCATTTCCTATACTTAGAAATTCAGAAGCAGCATAACTGTTAAGTTCTGGCTGGGAATTTCTCACAAGGTTGAAGCTAAGACACCAACTGGGGTATAAAAACTGAAGGCTTAACTGTGGATGAAGTTATTTTTCACATGGTCATTAGTAGAAGACTCAGCTTCTCAGTGGCTGCTGTTGTCAATATGCTTCAGGTCCTTGGCATATTGACCTTTGGTTAAGGTTATGCAGTGGCCTAAGAAAATGCAGCTGGTTACTCCTTGAAAAAGTGATCCCAGAAAGCAAGGAAAAAGTTGCAATGTCTTTTATGACCTAGCTATATTGTATTTCATAGTAGCCTATTGTTTACAAGGATCAGACCTACTTACCACATAGGGGATTATGCAAAGGCCTTGATACCAGTAACCAAAGTCTTTGGCGGCCATCTTGGAGGTACCACACTGCTAAGCCTTAAGGATTTATCAGCCTGGAAGCCATGCTACATCAGCATGTATCCCCAAGTCGACCACATCTGTTATGAATAAGGAGCTGTTTAATAAGTAAAGCAATCACTTTGATTTATTCTTGTTCTGTTTTATTTTTATGCCAGTATAAATCCTCTACATGTTCCTGTTCCATAAGTTAATAGAAAAATGGACCATCTCAATATTAAACATAAGGATCATATTAAATTGAATGAATTACACGTTAATTCTTGAAAGGTAGTAAATTTTGGCTATGCTAGCCTAGTATGCATTGTTTTACCAAGACTCTGTCATTTTTCTAAAGTATTATTTAGTTATTAATGGCTGTTTCTTTGAATGACACAGAGAAACATAAACTTGAGGTAGCAAACCTGTTTTTTCATGGCAAAAGCACTGGAAAACATGTTAGAAATGTGAAGATAAAGGCAAACATTTAAACATTAAGCAATAGTACTTTTCTTAGTAAGCTATTTCTTAATAGACATTACACTAGCTTACTCTATAGATAAGCATTGTTAACATTGCTTTGAGTGATGTGACTTGAAAATTATTTCCCAGAGTTGAAAATTCAACTCTAAAATTTCCTAAAAGTGATTTTGTTGATAGTGGATGTAGAGACTATTACTTTTGAAGAGTAATTAACTTTACTCTCACTGTGTCTTGTCTTAAGTGATTCTTTTTATACTGAAAGAAAATAGTTGTAAAAAGGAAATAATTAAATGAGCAGCAGAGATGGGCAATTGTGGTGAGCTTTTTCTATCCCCTTTCGTTAAGTTTACTTCTTTTAAATGCTAATGTGAAAATAATGTGCTAATTTAAATAGCAATAGCAACAAAGAAAAAATTAGTGGAATATAAAAGAAAAATTTTATATTAATTGCAATAACTAAATTATTTCTTTGTATGAAGTAGATGGATTATGTTAGTATCAATGAGAATGGTTAAAAGAAGGTGAAATTTCATTTAAAACAGACCAAAATCTATGCCACTTGATTTGTACTTTTGAACATCATATTATAATTTATTTATCTCTTTTCTTCCATAAAAAATCTCTAATGGTCTTAAGAAAATATGCTTTTCATTCATTCAGTAGACATCTGTTAACATTTTTATTTTTGAGAAAGTGTCTTAGTGTGTCCCCCAAGCTAGAGTTCAGTGATGTCATCATGGCACAATACTACCTCAAATTTCTGGGCTCAGGCGATCCTCCTGCTTCAAGCTCCACAGTAACTAGAAATACAAGCATCATGACCAGCTTAATTGTTCTATTTTTTTTTGTCAGACGGGGTCTTATTCTTGCTCAGGCTGGTCTTGAACTCCTGGCCTCCAGCAGTCCTCTGCCTCTTCTTCCCAAAGTGTTAGGATTAGTCACAAACTAGCATGGCTGGATTTTTATTATCACCCAAGAAATGTATAACTCTTTAATCAAACCTGTTAGTTGACTTACAAGGCTTTCAAAATTCAAAGTTCATTTTTATATTAATTTTAACATTGAACTTGAATATAGAAGCCTTAGCATTAATACGTATAACTCCCAGTAAACCCTTAACACTAATGTGTACCATGCTGCTGTTCTCTTTCACAATATAGTTTCATTACAAAAGATTATACAGTTTAGGAAAAAATGAATCCATTTATTTGAGTATCGCAATTGAATGGATACTGGTTAAAATTGGGTTTTATAACTTTGATGCTCACTGTCAGAAAGTCAAGTCTAAATGTAGAAGAAGATACTGACAATGTGTGTCTGAAAAACCTACATTCATAATAAAGATTTCCTACAAGCAACAACAATGACTTATTTCATAATTAAGTATTCTGTTGTATCAACATGACTTAAAACCTGTATAAACTTGTACCATTATTAAAATAAACATGTAAGTTAGTAATTTACATGATATAAAAATAAGCAAGTAATTTTTATCACAATATGTAAGAAACTTCTATAACAGGTAAATAGTTAATCAAAATATGAGCAAAATTTTTTTTCTGATAAGTTACAGAATGCACAATCCATATGTAATTCAAAATAATATATTTTTAAGCTACGTAACAATTATCACAAAGTTAATCTGATTTAACCTATATTATCTCACAGGTTCCATGGGTCAAGACTCCAGGTATATGGTACATGGATTAAAGACTTACATGTAAGATGTGAAACTCTAAGACACTTAGAAGAACACATAGGGTAAACTTCATGTCATTGAATTTGGCAATTATTTTTAGATATCATACCAAAAACAAATATAAATAGACAAATTGACTACATTGTACTTTATAACTTTTGCACAGCAAAGGAACCAACCATCAAAACGAAAGGCATCACAAGGAATCGGAAAAAATATTTTGCAAACTATCTGAAAGTGGTTTAACTTCCAAGACACAGACAGAACTCCCATAATTCCACAATGACAAGAAAACACAAAATTGCGAATAGACTGATTTTGAAATGCCCAAAGATTTGAATAGCCAATTTTCAAATAAAGATATACAAATTGTTAACAAGATGAAATAGATGGTCAACATATGAAAGATGTCTAGATCACTATCCACTAGGGCAGGGGTCCTCAAACTTTTTAAACAGGGGGCCAGCTCACTGTCCCTCAGACCATTGGAGGGCCAGACTGCAGGTCCTGGGACGAGTTGGCTGCTAAGCAGGTTAGGCAGTGGTGGCAAAAACACCTGGCAGGCTGGATAAATGTCCTAGGCGGGCTGCATACGGCCCATGGCCACAGTTTGAGGACACCTGTGCAGCAAGAACATGAAAAGATGTCAACATTGCTAATAATCAGAGAAATGCAAATAAAACCACAATGAAATATCTCCTATTATGATGGCAATTATCAAAAACAAAAAAGAAACAAACCAAAAAAGAGAAAATAACAAGTGTTGAAGAAACACGGAAAAATTGAAAAAATTGTGCACTGTCCTAAAAACGTCAAATGATGCAGCCGCTATGGAAAAAAGTATGAAATGTCCTCAAAAATTAAAAATAGAATTACCATACAATCCCTTGAACCCACTTCTGGGTTTATATACAAACATATTTAAAATAGGAGGATATTGAAGAAACATTTGGATAGTCTTATTTGTTATAGCATCATTCACAGTATCCAAGAAGTAGAAATAACCAAAATGGCTGTCAAAAGATAAATTGATAAAGAAAAAGAGGAATATTCATACATGAAATATTATTCAGTGTTAGGAAAAAAGACACTTCTGTTACTTGCTATGACCTGAATGAACTTAAGGACATTATGCTACTTGAAAGAAGCCAGTCACAAAAAGATAAATTCTACATGATTATACTCATGCCAATTATAAACTATAAAGTACTTAGGTTCTTAGAAACTGAAACTAAAAAGATGGCCGAGAAGGTCAGGAGGGAAGGAGGGCAGGAGAGTTGTCATCATCCATATGTACAGAGGTTCAGTTTTGCAAAATAAAAATTTTCTAGGGATCTACTGCACAACAATATTTATATAGTTAACACATAAAATGGTAAAGAGAACTTCCATGTTGTGCATTTTTTACCACATACTAATAATAATAATAATAAAAACTAGAATAGAAAGCAAGGAACCACAAAACCTTCCTGAATGCTTTTAGGTTTCTAATGTCAGGGTGACATTTTGGGAATGTAGATTTGCCACTCAAACTGTGGTAAGCAAAGTCTTTTGAGACTGAAATTAATTTGTGTAATTTCAGTAAAAAAAAAAAAAAAAGACCAAAGTAATCTGTGTAATTTCAGTAAATATATATATATTCTTGGGAACTTTTGTGGATGCCCATTGAACTAACTTTGGCTTGGATTAGGTTTGGGAGTAGTTGGGGGCCATTATGCAGCCTAGCTAGCCTGGACTATAACATTGTCAGGAACAACTATGCTGTCATTTATTTGTTTTGTCCTTTGTAATATAAGGTATAGGGGATGACAAGAGCCAGATGACATCTGAGCAAGAGGATCTGCAGCTGAGGGGTGGATCTTGTCCGTAGGTGTTCTTGTGGAAGAAGAGCCTGAGCCTTCAGCATGTAGTCATTTGTTAATTACTCCTCTCATCCGTGTTGTACAGTCTCAATAAAAGGCTGGTGCGGAGGTTGCTCGGGGCTACCCTGCAAAGAAGGGCTAGCCGGCTAGCCCGCCTCCCTCAAGCGTGCACTTCTAATCTGCATCATGCCTGGTGCCTTCCTGCGGTGATCGAGACCAGGGCCATAGGGGCCCGACAGGTCCCGACAATAAGGCATATTCTATATATCTATTTTATGCTTTAGATTTTTAATGTAAATTTAAGGCATTTTTATAGCACAATAATAATTACTATTTGAGCAAGAATATTATGATGTGGATTCCGGATACGATAGAAGTGAGAGTGAAGGAAAGGTTATCAAGGATCCAGTGTTAATAATGTACGTAAGTGATGATTTATGTTTTGGGAAAGACTAAATTTACATGGATAAAATATAAATACATTGTTTCCAGTAAAGGATCACAAGAATGGAAAAGCAAGTATCCAATATGCTCAATCGTATCAGAAGCCAGTAGGTGACCTAACACATGCCCATAGAAAAAGCTTAATTCTATTCAAGTTGGGGGGAAGGAGAAGAAGGAAGAGGAATAAGGACAGGGACAATTGGTGTGCTCCCACTTAAAGGGCACAAGGTAGGGATGTATGTCACACCTCTGGGTGTGGGACACAATTACAAGAAGGACTCCACCTAAAAAATACAGAAATTGTGACCTGGTTGTTGTACCTTCACAATGACCTGAAATAAAAAACATAAAGACATGGTGGCCTAAATGATTATTAAATTTACAATCAGTATTTTTGCATTCTTTATTTGCTATATTAATATTTTTTTCACAAATATTTTTTTTTTATCAAGTCATATACACATAGGTCGTGAATTCATTTATGCATATGTGGGGTACAATGTGCTCTTGATTTTTTTTTTATACTCTCTGACCTGGAGTACTACTCACCCATAAAAATAATGATCAGCTAATACTTTCTCTAACAACCTGGATGGAACTGGAGACCATACTTCTAAGTGGAGTTTTAGAGGAATGGAAAAAACAAACACCACCTGTCCTCACTATTAAATTGTGATTGATGGACACTCACTCTGCATTTGGCAGTGAAACTGAAAGGAAAGCCAGCAAGCAGGAGGAGGCGGCAGGGAGATGTTAATTCACACCTGTGGAGGGCAATAAACACTTTCTGGGAGAGGGGTACACTGCTAATTTTGACTCAAAAAAATTCATGTAATTAAAACAATCATACCCCTGTAATGTTCTGAAATTTAAAAAAAAGAAAGAAAAAGGAGAAAAGAAAACAGCCCTAAACTTTTCAGTCCCAGGGAGTAATGAAATACCAGTGCTAATACGTGAAAAAGGAAAATGGAAACTCAAGTACCTCAGTACTTCCCACCTCCTATAGCCATTCTTTTTTCCCAGCTCTCGTATTTGCCTACCAAGAGGCCTAACTGAGATCATATTATAGTCAAAATTCCAACCCCTCCATTCCCGTGCCCCATCCATGAGAGCTTAGTCCCTAAGCTTCAAGCATAACATATATCAGCTGTTTGCAAATTTTGTTGCTTTGAGTCTTCTTTCTTTCTTTCTTTATATAGGAAAGTGAAAGTACCTAAAAATAAGAAGGGGCCTCCTTTTATAAAAGACTGAGGATTTTGCTTTAAGGCAATTGTCTTTAAAACACAGACTTGTAAATGTAGCTGTGATAGGAAATCCAAGCATTTTGTCAGTCGTGAAAAAGGGATTCTGCCTGGGCAGCGCCTGTGGCTCAAAGGAGTAGGGCGCTGGCCCCATATGCTGGAGGTAGTGGGTTCAAATCCAGCACTGGCCAAAAACGTCCAAAAAAAAAAAAAAAAAAGAGATTGTCCCTGGGAAAGAGATCCTTTTTATTCTTTTCTTTCTTTCTTTCTTTCTTTTTTTTTTTTTTTTTGAGATCCTTTTCAGAAACTTCAACATTATAGCTCTAAAGAAAAATACGCTTCTACTATGCTTGCGTGCACGTGTGTTTGCATGTGGGTGTATGGGGAGGGAGGGGTAAAAATAAATAGAAAACGCCACATTCTTCATATTCAGTTCCACTACTGGAAGATTATTTTATATTAAATTTAAAGTAAGAAGTTAACACAATTTAAATTTCTGAGCGTTCAGAACATAATTAGTAAAATGCAAACTGCCAAACTAGCAGTAGTTCATAGGTATCTGCCATGTGCTAAGTATATTAATTATTTTCTTTGATTCAATGAACTGCACATATATGGGAAATTGAGCACATTTATCTATACCTGATCAACGTTCGAAAAACTTCTTACAGACAGCATTAAAAATAATTCATCAATATAAAATTGCTGGAGAATATAAAACGATGTCACCAAGCAACTAATGGAAGTCTATTATATACTTTGTAATTTTGGGAAAAAAGTAATTGTGCTTAAATTTTAGAACATTTTGAAGAAAATGTATGTACACATGTGTTATTTTCAATGTCTAAAATTTTACAGTTTTCAAATGCTAAATTTGGTTTTTGCCGAACTGATAAAAGAAAAGGATAAAAGAATGCTTTATCATAGTTTTTAATTCACCAATACTTCACATAAAATTAGGTAAACAATTCAGTGCATTAAGAACGTTACTAATATTATTTTATCTAGAAATATAGAGGGGTAAGCTATCATATATATCCTTACAACAGAATTATATCTTTAAATCCAAGTTTATTTTATTAAAATGAATATTTTAAGCTAGCCTTATTTGTTTTTTTCTGTAATACTGTGACTTGTAATCTTATTACTCCTTTATTTTTAATTTTTTTCTGAATAAAACATTGGGTATGAGATTATGTATCATCGGAAATTGACAGCTAACTTGTAATGTCATGATATTTCTATTGGTCACTTTCAACATTATATAGATGTTAAAATAATTATTTTTAGTGAAAGAACAGTGAAGATTTCTTCTATTGTGTGGAAACTGAAATCATTCATATAATATTTTGTTATTATTCAGTTTACCTACAAAGAAAATTTACATATAAGGTAATTGGGTTCTTTTGAGTTGGGATAATTTTTGTAAATGCATCTTATGACATTCAGTGAAAACTGTTTAACGCTGTGACAACAACCCTTATGGAACCACGTGGTTTTCCATTTCTGTTCCTCCCAATTAGTTTACCAATAGCTTTTTCTTGAAATTTTTTAAATTAATGATTTAATTTAATTTATTGCTTTTACATTTTACTTTGTTTACAAGTGTTGATAAAGGTAAAAAATGTTAAGTTCTAACTTTCCTGTTAACAGGATATTATGAATAATGAAACATCAACATCACTCTTTGGAAACACTTCCCATTATATGTTGATTTGTAAGAAAATATTAAAGAAAAATTATATACTCCTTTAATTCCGTAATAGGAAATAAAAAAATAATGTATCAAATATCCTAGGGTAGCCAACCATGGATACAAATATACCTAAAAATCAGCATTTTGTGTTTTTATGACAGAAGACATAAAAAACATTTGCAAACATGATGAAGTTCAGCGGGGGAGTAGAAACTCTCTTCCTGTGGCTCCGACTTAGGTTTGAGACGACCCCGGTATACTCCAGCAGCCGGAGCCTCACATGTGTGAATGAAATGATAACTTACGAATCCTTCAACAATGTTGGGGCTGTAATTAACAATATTAGTTTAGATTAACTATTTTTCTGGTTTTTTTTTCTACTTGAGTGAGCAATCTCAATTTCTTCATATAATAATCCTATTTAAAAATTTATTTACTTATTAATTTTATTTCAGATTAATATGAGGAAAAAATGATTAGGTTACATTGTCTATAGTTCTAAGGTAAATTTCAAGTTGTAGTTGAGCCCAGGGGTGTGTTGTATACCCTTACACTGTGCACATTAGTTGAGAGCTAACCAATGTTCAAAATCTACATGCCAAATAGTGAAGTAATGCCAAGGTACCAGAATCAATTGTGGTATTTAAAAAATGAAGCATAGATCTAGGGAATCTAGTAGAATTTTTTATGAATCTGGTAACTTTGGTACTCCGTGGATATATACTTAGGTCATGGCTTCTTGCTGAATTGCTCTCTTTGTCATAATATAATGACTGTCTTTTTAAAAACATTATTGATTTAGAGTCAATTTTATGTGGTGTGAGAATAGCTACCCCTGTTCACTTGATCTCATTTTACATAGAGTATATTTTACACCCCTTTTCCTTGAGTCAATGAAGTCCTTGCAAAGTATATTGGTCTCCTGGAGACAGAATATACTAGACTGTGATTTCTTTTTTTCGTTCAGTTAGTCTATGTCTTTTAATTGGAAAATTAAGATCATTCATGTTCAGTGTTAGTTTTGATATGTTGGACTCATTTTGTTAATAACAAAAGAATTAAAAACTTAATCACATAGAAGATTGGAGAAGGATGAAACTTTGTGAACCTCCACCATTACTCATTATTCAGACATTATGTTAAATTCTAAATTTATCATGTTGGATGATAACTTGTTATTTTACTTTCTGTCTCATGCAACCATTTTTTGAGAGTTGTGAGATTTAACTTTCAGGTATTTTTACCCTGGTGGTTATCTGCTATTTTGTTCCACATATAGTATACTTTTGAGGATTTCCTGTTGGGCAGATCTAGTAGAGAAATATTCCCTTGTTGTTTGCTGGTCTGGAAAGCCCTTATTTCTCCATCATTTATAAAACTATGTTTTGCATGACACAAAATTCTTGGCTAGCAGTTGTTCCATTTATAAAGGTTGAAAAAATGGGACCCCAATCACTTCTTACTTGTAAGGAATCTACTGATTATTCTGTATCAAAAAGTAAGTAATAGGATCATAGTCATTGGGAACTTCAATATCCCACTGACAAAACTAAGCAGATCATCAAAGCAGAAAATCAACAAAGAAACACTGAACGTAAAAGGGACTGTAGAAAGAATGGACCCAACAGACATTTACAGAACACCCATAACCCAACTACAGAACACTCATTATTCTCATCAGGAATGGGACAACCAATATCCACTAGTTCTTCACTTTTGTTTATAGTTCACAATTATCCATTAGAAATAAAACACCCAGATAAAAGCCTCTCGTTCTGCACAACATTTCAATTCTTTAGACAAGTATATATGGTAAATAATATGAGTGAATAATAAGTATGGGGGCCATATTATTCATTATTGGATCAAATTTAGAAATTACATTTGGCATTAATGCTTCTGAGTATCTAACTGAACTTGGACTTGGTAGTAATGGGGCACATTGAGGAAGTAGTGGGGGTTATATTATTACAGGATTTATTATTTATTTATTTATTATTACAAGATTGAGCTACTTATCCACTTGAAATTATACAGGTAATATGCATAGAATAAATTTGCAGTAGTACCCATCCTAATAATCCCTCCTATTGTGAAATATGTGCAGAAATACAAACTTGTGGACTACTGAGCTGTCCCCAGATTCCATGACCTAAACAATAATTCAAAGGATTGAACTTGTTCACAAATAAAAACTAATCAAACAGAAGTTTGGAAAGGATGAAAACTTTGTGACCCTCCACCATTGCCCCTTATTCAGAGGTTACATTCAATTCTTGAGAAGCAGCGAGGGTTACAGAGGATGTGAAATCACATATTTGAAGAAGTCTGAGCTAAAGGTAGAATAAATTTGACTTGGATATACTTTCTTTTCCTTTTTGTCCAAATGATACAATAACCCTAAGATAGATGAGTCCAGTATCTTCCTTTGCTTTATAGGAGAGCTCCCTTAAATTAGAAAATGGAGATCTGTAGACATTTTAGATTTTTGCTTAAGGGTGGTTGTAGCCCCTGGGATTAAGTTATAGATGACAGATAGGTGAAAATATTCATACTTTCTCTTACTACCCTAGAATATTTTGATAACTTATGGTTTGAAATGTGTATGAATGTCAGACAGGAAGATTTGGAAAGAATCACATTTCATCCTGGTTTCCTGGAAGGTGCAAGTCCCATAGGTCTCCTGAACTATATAGCGTAAGCCTCTAATTTGGTAGATAATAGAATGGCAACATTAGGAGGTGCAAGTCCCATAGGTCCCCTGAATTATAGAGCATAAGCCTCTGATTTGGTAGGTAATAGAGTGGCAATATGACTCCAGGGACTCCAGGAAAGGCAAAATTTCTTGTACGACTTCAGTTGCTCATTATGGGTTGTAGTGATGTGGTGCTAAAGATATAGTGGCTGGATGAGAACTGTCAATTTGAGTAGTTGAGAGAATATTTACTTAGTATAGGAAAAAGTAGTTGAGAGAATATTTTAACACAGGAAAAAGATTATATATAACATCTTCATAAGTTACATTTTCTACTCTGAATCGGGGTTGAGGCAGACCAAGCTTCATTTCTGAGGCTCAGCACGGTGCTTAAACCAGTAATCCTAGAACTCCAGACAGCTGAGGTGGGTAGATTGCTTGAACTTAGGAGTTGGAGACCAGCCTGAGCAAGAGTGAAACCTCATCTCTACTAACAATGGGAAAACTAGACTAGCATAGTGGCAGGCACCTGGAGTCCCAGCTACTTGACAGACTGAGTAAGGGAACAGGATTGTTTAAGTCCTAGGGTTTGAGATTGCTGTAAACTATGATGTCAGAGCACTCTACCCAGGATGACAGAGAGAGCGACTCTGTCTCAAGAAAATAAAGAAAGAAAGAAAGAAAGAAAAAAGAAAAAAAAAAGAAAGAAAAGAAATCAACACACACACACATGCATATGCACAACAACTTCATCTATGAGTAAGCTCACAGATTCCTGGGGTCAATAAAACACACTATAATTTTCTTGAACAGACTCTTTCTTACTGTATCCTAAAGTTGCAAAGGTCAATGATCCTAAGAGGAAGTTCAAATGTTGCTCACAGCATACCAAGTGTATATGTTATTATCAGAAAAAAAAATGTGTTTAAATGGAAATTCAACACACAGTCTGAAGGTCACAAAGGTCTTGAGAAATTCAGAGGGCAGAGTTATTCATGAAGAAATTGATATCCATGTTAAACACTATAATAATTATTTGTAAGCTTATGAAATCAGAAAGTAGGAAAATTGATTTTTCTGAATTCTTCCTGAATTTGGAGGGAGATAGAAGTTGAAAAGAGGAGATGATTTTATTTCAATACAAAATAAAAGTTTTATTTTTAACAAATGAGAAGGAGGAGGAAGGGGGAGGTAGAGAAAGAAGATATAAAGGTCCGTCATGGCTGACAGAATGACTTCCAGGAAGAATAGTGAAATTCACCCATAAGATAAAGATTATTGGAAGAAGAAATGGAAACCAGGCTGGGAAGAAAAGAAGGGTCAAATAATAAAAAGTCTTGATGGAAATAAATCGGCCAATATCCTGTCCTAAAATTCTGATTGTATTACGTGAACGTAAAGTAAAATAACCTGTTATCTCCTCCATAGTCTTTAGAAGATAATTTTGTGTCCATTAAAACTGCTGGCTATTTCCATATAAGGCAAGAAAGAATAGGTTCCATATATGAATGAACAGATGTTAATTGAAAGCCATTGTTTCCTTTTAAATGAAATTGATTTGGATCCTGATAAAATGGTCTCCAATTTAAATGAGTAGCTCACCTCAAATACTCATTCATGGCTATTTGATGTTAGATTAATTAAATTAAACTTAAAAGTCAGTTTAGCAGTTGCATTAGCCATGTTTTCAGGCACGTGTGTACAGTGTCTGCCGTTTTGTCAGCTCAGATTATGGAATTTTCCCTCCATCAAAGAACATTCTACTAAACAGAGCTGAAACCAATATATGCCAATTTTAGAGATGTAGGTGCATTTCATTATGCCCCTAGAAATCTCTTTAAATATTCTTAGGTATTCATTCATAGTGGGACCAATGTATCCTGTTTTCTCTAGACTTTCTCTGTTTTCCCACCAAGAGGGGATAGGGATTAAAAAAATTAATAATACTCAAGAGCTCAATGGAGATTTTAAACTGGGTATTTGACAGCAATTAATTCTTGAGCATGTTCTTGTCTACTTTCAGACTGGTTTATTCCATAGTACCTAGAGTTTTTATTGATTTTCTATCTTGTAGACCAGTCTTTAACCTGCTTTTCTACTACCTCATTCCTCTGGCATTTTGTGAGAAGTAGGGCTTTTCTCCAAAGATAAGATTGCATCTGGGATCTAGTATGAGGTTCTGGCTCTTTCTGCTGGGGCTTCGACCTTCCTTATCTATGTGGACACACCTGGAGGGGTCATCAGGGAAGATACTCTGCTCTAGGTTGAGCAGCCCAGGTTTACACAGGCCTTTTGTTTCAGTTCCTGGTTCCCTTCAAAAACAACTCCGTGGACTTCTGAGATTTCTTACTGCCACTCAGTTCCATAAGCCAGTACTTTTTACTATATTTATTTCCAGGAAAGAATTCTCAGACCTATTTTTTTGGTCCTTTCTTGTTTGTCTTCAAGTATCTCTCATTTTGATAGGAGTCAGTTTAGCTTTGAGACAACATAAAAGAATGCGATTGGATAGAAAATATTTCATAGTTGGGAGCCTAGGAGCACCTGATTTTCCACCTCTGCAAAGCCTTTAATTCCGTGACTGTGATCCCCTTAGATCTCAGTTCTCAAACAGCAAGTTCTTATCTGAGTTAAATTCTTTTTATCTAAACCTTGCTAAATGCGGAAACACTAAAATTATATCTGGATGGGCTCCCTGGGATCTCGTCCCCTAGAACTACACTTGACGCTTAGCCTTCTGAATTACTCAAATCACAATGTTACCAAGTGTAAAAAGTCTTTTTAATCAATGCATAATACGAGGATCTTTTCCAGTCTCTGCTGTCAGTATCATAATTGCCTGCCCTCTGACAGTTAAGCTAAATACGGATTTCTGTATTAGAAATATAGCTAGGAAAAATCCTTTAGTTATATTTTGAAAAGTCATTTATGAAAAGAAAAACATTTTTTAAAATTGTATAGCCAAAGCTATGGACAGAGATTTATGATTTTTGGCTGCAAATAGTTTGTATTTTCCTGCTACGTGTACGTAGTTTAATTGTTATTGAACATCACTTTTATATTCAGAAATGTGAGTGATTGGCAGAATCCAGTTGAATATTCCATTATCTGTTTACAAATGTAATATAACTTTAATTTTTTCTTGCTGGATTTGAACATGGGAGGGTGTACCATACTCTTGGGAAGTACTAGACAGACGTCTCTCAGATGTGAAGTAAAAAAAGTTCTCTAGGAAAGAATCCAAGACAAAGTTGATGAGCTAGACCATATAAATGAAACTGAGCCCTGATTACATTTTAACCTCACATATAAAAATTTAATTTTCACTTGTTTTAGATAGTAAGATCCTATTATTTTTAAAGCTGACTTGAGGGTGGTGCCTGTGGCTCAGTGAGTAGGGCACCAGGTCAAACCCGACCTGGCCAAAGTGCAACAACAACAACAAAAATAGCCAGGTGTTGTGACGGGCAACTGTAGTCCCAGCTACTTGGGAGGTTGAGGCGAGAGAATCACCTAAGCCCAAGAGCTGGAAGTTGCTGTGAGCTGTGATGCCATAGCACTCTATCAAGGGCAACAAAGTGAGACTCTGTATCTAACAAAACCAAAAATAAATAAAATAAAGCTGACTTGAAAACAGTTTCTGATTCCTGCAACCAGAGTGTACAAAAAGGAAAAAAAAAAAAGAAGCTGCTGAGAAAAAGTGGTTAAGATGAGACATGAAAACAGTACCCTGGTAAAATTTACATAACCAAACATACTTAAAATACTAACTAATATTCTTGGCAATGCCATAGCTTCCCCAGGAAAAAAGTATTGATGTGTACTTTAGTAAGTTTCCTCTACTGAATTGCAAAGAACCTATTTTTAGACAACCTCATAAATTATTCCTTTATCCTCAATAATTTGAATCAAAGAAAATGGCCAAAGGACATGGATAAGTTATATAAATAAGAGATCTTTTGAGATACAAATAAAAAAAAGCAATCTAGGAATCCTGAGCATATTTATGACACAAGGAAGTACCAAAAAAGAGAAACTGAGACCCAGAAGTTGCTCTTAGTTGCCAAGGGTTATTGTTCTATTTTTCTGACACCTGATTTCTGATGGTGATTGTCACTTTCTAAAGCAGATGTGGAGTCTCCTTGTTCTCAGACACATTCAACAAATATTTGGGAACTGATTGTCTCAGATATTGTTGGCAAATATGGCTGGTTACATAATAGGCATCAGTTCCTCTCCTTCTTATGTAATATCAAATTTCAGGTTATGAACTGTCTTCCCATGAAGTACAGAGTTTGTCACTGATAGAACAGAGATTTAAGCTAGGTCCAAATGACTTCAAGCATAAAAGATCTTTATTTTCCCTCCTAGAATACTCACAGGAAGGCCATATAAAATACGACATTCCCTATGGTGTGTATGTCCCTCAAAATCTGAAGATTTCAAGAACTAAAGATGTCAGAACTACAGATGTCAGGGGTAAATGTATACTTGGAAAGTTGAAAGTAAACAACTACCCAACAACTATCTCACAATTTGGGATATTTTACTTAATAACTGAAAGGAAGTTCAGGATAGAATTCTAAATATTATCACATTATCCACTATATATATATATATATATTTTTTTTTTGCAAGATACAGCATTGCCCCCAGAATCTGAATGCCTCTGAACTCAAATAACTCAGAATTCAAATGAATAATTTGAGCAAATTTTGTCCAAAATCCAAACGCCCACCACATTGCTTGTGTGTTATGGTGTGCACGTTACCCCAGCACTCGGTCTGCCTGTGCTTTGTTGCTAAGTTCGGTTGGAAGCGGTAGTGACAGCATCTTGTGTGATTTTCACCGCTAATTTTAGATTTTTGGGCCTGCTTTGTGTTAGTTTTTATACAATAACAACTAAGCATAGTCACCAGGGTCTTAAAAAGCATAGAGAGGAAAGTAGAGCTACTGTCGAAGTTAAGAAAGTAACTGAGCGTGAAAGTGCTACGTATGGGGCTGATCCAGTTACCATGCCCGGGATGCCTAAATCCATGGTGCGATGTTGAAAAGATCAAAGCAGCTGATGTGGCGAAGGGGTTACAACGCGGACCTCTAGGAGATGGAAATGCATGGAAGGGATGAAAACCTCCCCGAGTTTGGATTGATGAAAAGCAGCTGGCTGGTGATGTGGTTTCTGAGGTGATAACTTGTAAGAAAGCAGGTTCTCCAGATGATTTAGCGAAAGGCATGCTTGATACCAGGGCTCAAAAGGAGGAGTTTAAAGCCAGTAGGGGGTAGTTTAAGAATTTTAAGAAAAGGACTGGAATCCTAGTGTTCTTATGTACAGAGAGGCTGCTGATTCTAATTTGGAAGCTTCCCATTCAAATTTTAAGCAGCAGAAGTTTGTAAGGGAGTTTAATAAGTTTGTGAACAGGGAGCGGCATGTTTTGAACCAAATGTTCAATTAAGACAAAACAGGCCTTTACATTTTTTAGGTTTTTATATTTTTCACTTTATTAAGTTACATTTTTGTTCAAATATTATTATTTATTAATAGTTTACCTAAAAATCCAGTGTATTTACTATTAAAAATCATTTTGAAAATTCAAATAAGGGACCCAGGAATGGATTAATTCAGTTTCTATTATTTTGAAGGGGAAAAATTATTTTGGAATTTGAAGGATTTGAATCTGAGTGGGGTTCTGGAATGGATTAAGTTCAGATTCCAAAGTATAACTGTAGTTGCATTTACGTTTATTTGTGGTCATCACAGTTATTCTTTCTTAGGGACAACACCGGTACTGAGCATTGTACTTAGACTTTATTAGCGGTTTTAAATAAACCTTTTGATGTCCTACAACAGTAGGTATGTGATTATAAAAACATATTAGAGCCATATAATTCCTATAATTCAGGTGGCTGTTCTAGATATAGTAGAAAAATGAAAATTTCATAAAGTTTTAAAGGTGTGAGGCTGTTATTTTTATTTTTCGATATTTAGCTAAGAGGGAAATATTATTGTGGTCTTTATGGAAGTTACCCAGACAGCAAATCCCAAGCAATGGAAATAGCTTTTCCTTTTGCATTTGGTGTTTAATTATGCCATCAATCCAGTGAGAAGTTCAGAGTAAAATCTCAAAAGTAACCTTCTCTTTCTGATGTTCTTTCAGAATTCATGTGACAAAACTCACCAAAATAAAAAATAATAATAATAACTTCTCCAGTTCCAGAACCTTTCAAATAGTCTAGAAATAACCTAGGATTTTACTCTTAAGGACAGATTTTATCTCAATCAGATCCTATTTTCTTAAAATTGATGAATTGATTAGATTCTGCGGTAAAAGAAAATATCGATAGGGCGGCGCCTGTGTCTCAAAGGAGTAGGGCGCTGGCCCCATATACCAGAGGTGGCTGGTTCAAACCTGACCCCAGCCAAAAAAAAAAAAAAAAAAAAAAAAAGAGAACATCAATAAAAAACAAAATGTTTATAATTAAGACAATGCAATGAATATTTTTCTTAATATTAATTAATACATAAGAAATCTTATTTATGTATTTTATAGTTATATCATAACAATTGATATTCTATAAGATATTATGAACATATTTAGGAATTAATTCTTTAAAACTACATATGTAGAAAACTGTGGACATATTAACGTTTATACTTACCTGTGGATGAAATAATTTTTTGCTACTAGCTCTCAATTTGGAACAGAAATTCTCAATTATTCAATACCTTCTTTGTATATTGGCATTCACTGAGTGTTGAGGAGGTCATTTAAGACAAATGAATGACTGGGCATGGCGGCTCATGCCTGTAATCCTAGCACTGTGGGAGACAGAGGCAGGTGGATTGCCCTGAGCAAGAGCGAGAACCCATCTCTAAAAAAAAAAAAAAAATATATATATATATATATATACACACACACACACACACACACACATATATATAATAAATAAAAATAGCAGGATGGTCCCAGCTACTTGGGAAGCTGAAGCAAGAGAATCACTTGAGCCCAAGAGTTGGAGGTTGCTGTGAACTATGATGCCCCAGAGCTCTACTGAGGGTGACAAAGTGAGACTCTGTCTGGAAAAAAAAATTAAAAAGCAGACAAATGTACAAATCCTAAGTTTTACACTTTGAAGCTGTACATTCTTAGACAATTGATCTGATTTTTCTAAACCTTGGCATTCTCATGTGGTAATGATATTGACTTTAAGAGCTGTATGAAAGACTAACTAAGGAAGCACATTTTTGACACAGAGGCTGGAAATAGGAAATACTCCATGAGGATATTTAAATATCTACATTTATATCAATGACTTGTATTTTAAATGATATAGTTTTACTGAGGTAAAATTAAGAAAATTAAAAAATGTTGTCTATAGTTATTTGTTACTGAAGTAACCTGGACAACAGAATCATTCTGTATTCTAATTCGGTGATAGAAATTACATTTCCTAGCTCAATAGAAAAAGAAATTTTTATCCATTTTTGTCTTTGTAACTTCATGTAAATGATATGAAATTGTTCAGAGGCTTTCAAATGTTAGAAAAATGTGGGAGGTTTTCATAATTATGAATAAAATTTTAAGTATATATGAAGCAGAAGGTACAAAATTTTCATTGGCCAGAGGTCACTGCATAATAAATTTCCTAAAAAGAGAGCTATGCTTGATTTTTTTTTTTCCTTCTAAGAACCATTGTTTGACCCGCTGAATGCAGAACTGAGAATACTGCAGATGAGTGGGACAAGTTATCTGAAAGGTTAACATTGCCATTCTTTGGACTCTGCCTCAGTGTAGCCCTGAGTATTCTCTTCTACATTTTCTTCATTACTCCTAGATTACTGTTCTTATCTGTGTCAAGGATTTGGAAATCAAAGCATGAAGTCTTTTCTTTAAAAACAAAAATCATTGCTTTCCTTTCTCTTGGAAACTTCCTTCATCATGAACATAAAGGAAACAAGCAAAAAAAAAATAAGGTCACAGATTTTTACATTTAAAAGCTATCAGTAGCAGTGATTTATATCATGGGGTTATTATTGGACAGATAGCAAATGATGCCTATGAAATAATAAAGAACAGAATGGTGCAGTCATTTTCAATTTCTTGCTATATTAGGGTGATATTCTTATGTAGAATAAAGGTTAAATGGTGCAAACCACACATGCTGATTTTCTGTTTCTGGTAGGCTCCTTTTCTGAGTCAGTGCCATCCTAGTAAGAGAAAAAAATAATTTTCACAGAAAATGATGGCTGATTCACAAGTGTCAGGCTGTGTTATTTGCACTGCTGAGCCTGAGTCACAGATTCTGCTGGTTGATAGTCTTTCCATTATATTAGCGTGTAGAGCTCATACCCAGTTAGGCAGCTGTGCTACGGTTTACTCTGTCATTCAGTTTGGCACTTGAATAAACATGTTTACATCAATCTCTGATGTGATAACATGGTCTGTTTTGGAGATTAGATTCCTGTGAGACCAAATACTGTCTTGGAGGGATATGATTTTGAACTAGCTAGACATGGAAATCAGCATTGAGAATAAGTGTCAACCTTGTAACATCAGTTTGGTTTTTTTTGTTTGCCAGCTCTTGATTGGAATTCTTTATATGAAATGGCTTTGCTTTTTAGATATTTGTGGATATTGTATATATTTCTCCCTGGAATTTTTCTTGCATCTTATCCTGCAATGTACCTGTCCAGGCTTCCACAGGACTGGAACCAGTTCATTTGTTCTTATAAAGAGTCCTACGGGGGTGCTCCCACTTAAGGCATACAACGTTATGGATGGTGGATAGCACACCTCTTGGAGGTAGGACTCAACTGTAAGACAGACTTTACCTAACGAACAGTATAACCTAATTCTTTGTACCCTCAATTAACCTGAAACAATAAAAAACAATAAAGAGACCTTAATTTATTTTGTGCTAACCTGCATAATCATGCAGTTGAGTCATAAGTTTCTTTTGTTCCCTTCTATAGTGGCTTATTTTACAGTGTGTGATGGGCCCATCTACAGATATATAAAGACAAAATGACATAGTCCCAAACTGTGTATGCACATAGTGCCCAGCAATTATAATAAGCACTACACATGTCACAGTGGCACTCCGCAGAGAATTTAATACAAGTGTGAAAGAGAAGAAGACATAATTACATATGAAATAACTAAGAAATGCTTCATTGGAGGGAACTGAACTGGAGATTTCAAGAATGAAGACATCTGACATTTGGGCTACTGAAACACTGAGAGGAAGCAACAGTAGAAACATATAAATGAGTAAATAAATACAAAAATGAATTAGTAAAGAAGTCTCTCTTTCTAATTTTTTTTAAAATGTGCTTTAGTAATAAACATACATTTACTCCATCAACGCTTCAATTTTTACCAGAAAGTAAAATTAAGTGTATATGAAATGGCTTATCTGAACTAAAACCTTGGAATTTAGCAATTATTCTTGGGGTGGACTTAAAACTGTAATTTAATTATTAGAAATTTATATAAATGTTACAAATATATGATCAGTTTTTATTAGGAGTAAAAAATGTTCACTCCATTTGATATAATTAGAATCCAAATATATTGAGGTTAAATCAGAAAATGTACAAAAATTGCTCTTCATGTATATTATTTCATGGTCATATATTGTCACAAAGGATAAAAGAAACAATAAATCTATCAATAAGAACATTCATAATATTTATACGGACATTAATAATATGAACAAGATATCATATGGTCATTTATAAATGTACTTCAATTAGATTTGTCCTATTTGTGACAGAATTCACCTGAATCTCTTTCTTCAGGCTGTGCAGGCATCCTGGTGTTCAAATCCAAGTCTGTAATCCTACTCTTATCTAAGATATATAGTTTGAAGTTTAATAGCTTAAAAAAAAATGCTGCTGTAGAATGAGAACGTTTTAAAACAATAACTGAGAAAATGACATGAAGGCTGTGTTGATCAGTTTGATGGAAGTATTTCGGATTGCATGTGAAAACCCCACACTGTACCCTAGAAGTGCATTAATGTACATAGTTACCATTC
>CAUYQV010194590.1:0-27630 GCA_963574575.1 Galagoides demidoff | reverse complement strand
AGACAGAGCCTCAAGCTGTCACCCTGGGTAGAGTGCCATGGCATCACAGCTCACAGCAACCTCCAACTCCTGGGCTCAAGCGAGTCTCCTGCCTCTGCCTCCCAAGTAGCTGGAACTACAGGCGCCTGCCACAATGCCTGGCTATATTTTGGTTGCAGCCATCATTGTTGTTTGGCGGCCCGGGCTGGATTCGATCCCACCAGCTTAGGTGTATGCGGCTGGCGCCTTAGCAGCTTTGGTGCTGAGCCAGTAGTATATTTTCAATGGAGAAATTTTAGAAAATATAGAAGAAATAAACATAAATAAAAGTTGCTCCTAACCACACACTACCCAGAGACAGGAATCACCAACATGTCGCCATCTTTTCTTTCCAGTCTTTGTTAGGCTGCACTTTATATTATGGACACTCATTAGGACACATATTTCTGATGATACTGGTAGAGGACCAGGTGTCCAAGCAGGAAGTGTCATTGTGACACATCTCCTTTGCCAGAGGAAGCCCCAGTTTTCTTCCTGTCTGGGTCACTAGCTTACTCTGTAGTAGCCACTGAACACAGGAGCCCAGGGCTCCTCAGAGGATTTCTAGACAGGCCTGGACTAGGTTCTGACTCTGAGCCCAAGGTTGGGAGCCTGCCGGGCTCTGAGCTCTTGTGTCCCACCCTCACAGAGTGGGGGGACAGTGAACTACTGCTGGGGGAAGGCCCACCCTGCCATGACAAAGTTCTAAACAAGGGCCCTGGATCTGCTATGTCAGGTGACACCTGAGAATCCATCCACATGGCCCATGTCCTTTGCCAGAGTGGCTGGACAGAGGAGGTAAGTGCTAACCAGCCAAAACCCACCATCCAAGCTTGTACCAGTGCCCCCTGACAGCCTCTGTGTGGAAAAGTACTTCTCACAGGGGAAAAAAAGTACATAAAATATTGAACCTGTCCTGTGAAATAGAGTTCCTGGTTTTCTTTATGGGGTGGTGGTGGGATAGTCACTAATTCTTCACCATGGTAAAAAAGAAAGAACAGGGTGGAAAGTTTGGTGCTGTGGGTATTCTCACAGAATCCTCCTGATAGCTCTAGGAGGTGGTGTTACCAGCCAGGGGGAAACTGAGGCTGGGAGAGGTGGGTGACTTGTCTGTGGTCACACAGGGCTGGGGTGACACTCTAGGCTCTCCTTCCCTTCCCTTAGCCTGTCCTGGCCCTGCAAGTGGCTTCCTGCCCCCCAGACACTGAGCATGCTGCTGCCTGATTCTAGTCCCCGGCCCCGCCTTCCCCATCATGGTGGTAGCAGGAAATGCAGGCTCCTCATCTCAGCTTCACAGCAGTCCCAACCAGCCCTCATGTATAAATATTTATTTAGCGAATGAATAAACACAGAGAGGAGGCCTGCAGACAACACTAGGCTGGTTGGGGCCTCTGTCCCAGGTTCTCCATGTGCACAAAGCTATGTGTGTGTGTGCAAAGTTGGGTGGCAGTGGAGTGGTTAGACGTGCAGACTCTGCAGTCTTCTCTGCTATGCAACCTTGGGAGAGTTGTTGGCCCTCTCTGTGCCTGTCTCTTCCTCCATCCTCCTCTGTGAATCAGTGGCATGCTAAATAGTCTCTACATCATCAGCAGCACAATGGTGCTAGGATAGTAGCCTGGCACATACCAAAACTTTCAGAGTAAAACAAAGTACTGGGGAAACTGAGTCAACACTATTAGATGAAGAGACTTTACAACAAGGAAGTGGCCAATTGCACTAAGAGGCTCCTCCAAAGAGGTGGTATCTGAGTCGTCCTGTCAATGGCTCCTCTGCTGTCCTCGGAACCCACCAAGAATGGGTTTGTTGATTGCATCTGTGGCTCACAAGGCCCTGCCAGGGCTGGACTCTAACTCACCTCTCCATTCTGCCTCTGTGAACCTGCTGTGCTCCTATCTTCCCTATCACTGCTTCACCATCCCTTTTCTCCAAAATGGGTCAGTCCCAAACCCAAACCCTGGAGCTGTTCCCGATGCCTTCATTCTCTCTGTCCCACCTTAAGCCTGTCTTACACAGCTCTCCCTGCAGAATACATCTGGAAACAAGCTGCCTTTCGCCACTCCCAGTAGCCCCCAGTGGCCTGCTGTGGCTTCCACCCTTGGCCCTCAAGGCAGTTGGAGAAATCCTTCTGAACTGACTCTGAAACTGCTGCCCCCCAGTCACACCTGAAGGACATCCCCAGCACCTGCCAGCTCACTCAGCCCTTCCTGCCTCCCTTCACTTCCCTTGCTTCAGTCATGATGGCCTCCCCACATGGCCTCCTGGGGGCGCCCATCGCAAAGGCCTTCCCCCAGGTTTCTGCCCACAATTACCTCTTTAGAGACACCTCCCCTGGCCTCCCCACCCTCCCTGCACACACACATGCACACACACACACAGACACACACACCCCAGTCTCGTCTTTATCCCTTTCCCTGCTTAGTTTTTTATTAAGGTGCTTGCTTATTTCTACTTGAACTTATATTATGTTATAATATTGTTATACAATGTATAAATCAATTATTTATAACACGTACAGTATTATCTGTCAAGCTCTATGGACGAACACGGTCTGAGGAAAGAAGGAAGAGGAAAGAATGTGAGGAGGAAGGAAGGAATAAAGGGCAGAACCGGCTGTGGGAGAGAGCCAGGAGGGGAGAGGTGAACCCTCGGCACCAGAATATTTGGGGTAACAACCTGGTCTGGCGGGCTCAGAGATGTGCAGGGCATCATAGGATATGAAGCTGGGGTGACTTTTGGAACAAAATGTGTGGAACTTTAAATGTCAGAAAAGTGAGCCGTGGAGCCAAGAGGCAGAATTCGGTTTTACCCTAAAGACTCATCCCTTTCCCTGAAAGGCACCTTAGGGTCTAGAAAGGGCAGTGGATCCCAAGGGTCCAGTCCTGTGGATCTGTTCATATTCCAGTATCCAGCCCACAGCTGGGGAGGGTGTGGGCTCAGGAGCTGGGGCCAAGCAGGAACTTGCAGCGTAACACCCTCTGGAATGCTGCGGCTGCAATTAACTCGCTCCAGATTCACTCAGTTCCCGTCAGAACATGAAACCAGAGGGAAAAAACCCATGAAGCCCGGATTGATCAGCACAGAACTTAGCAACAGCACAACAAGCCATCGCAAAGCCACTGCTGCAGCCGAGGTGCTTTCCAGCCAGGCCCAGGGGGTTAGGAGAGCTGGCCCTGCTGCCTTGGTTGGCTTGTGGGGCCCAAAGGCTCATCCCACGACCCCAGGGGCAGAAGCTGTGGCTTACGTTGGATTAGGGCTTCAGGAATAAGTGAACATTCCTGCTCCACCATGAGCTCCCTGTGGAGGCTGGGAAGGGTGCTGCAAGCAGGCCCGGCCCCCAAACTTGGCCACCTTGGGTACCCCGGTTTGCTCTGCTGTTGGATGGGCTTATTAGGTCCATATCCTTGCCAGGAGCCCACTACGGAATGGGGAACTTCAGAGTTTCAGAAACATCCAACTCATCCTGGTGTTTCTCAGTGAGTCACAGCCACACATCTCCTCCATCACATCTGGATGGCCCGGGACCTGGCTGGCTCCTGACGCACTTCCTCAACCCAGCCTCTCTCTCCCCAGGCCAGCTTTGCACTCCCTGGGCCAGGGTGATTGGACCATAAAGTGCTTCAAGCATATGTAGCAGTTCAGAAAATCAAATTTTGGAGACGTTACCATCCTTCTTACTTAACCCTGGATGATTTGCCTTACTGGCTCCAGGTGGCAGGGGTAGGGTGTCCCAGAGGGGCCGGAAGGTGCTGGGGGGGTCTCCGTGTACCTTGCTGATGCCATGCCCTTCCCATCTGCCATGTTCTTGTGGGGATGCATGGTGTCTGGCAGGTTCTTGACAGTAGGCCTGGAACGTGGCAATGGTTTTCCTGTTCTTGCTGCTTCCCACCTTGAAGTTTGTTAGGCAGAAGAGAAGACCAGACTGGGGCTCGAGGTCACATAGTCAGCAAGGGGCCCAGGATGATGATAAGCTTTGCCCTAGCTGGGAGTAGAGAGACGACAGCTGCTGATCAGTCCTGTCCCTGCACCATGGTCCCTTCCTGTGGGGTGCAGGGAGGATGGACATCTCCATGGTGGCCCCTTCCAAGAGGAGGCTGAGGGCAAGACCCTGCTGGGGAACAGGGACTCTGACAGAACCGTTTGGATTTCCCTGATGGAGCTATTTGGGGAATTCAAGGTGTGTGTGGGGGTATTCTCTGGGGACAGGGATTTTGGCTGGCTCTGATGACCCCTCCCTCCCTCTGCAGTATCTGTAGTTGGGTCTTCTTGAAGCCTGTGGCCTTGCTTCTGTGACAAGGAGTTTGCAGAGACTCTTCACAGCTGAGACCCCTAGTAGATTGGTGGGCCGGGAGCTGGGGAATGGCCCAGTCCCCATGTCTGTTTGCCTGACTTAGTCAGTGACAGTTCAGTGCAGCTTGTTGAGGACAGAGAATCCAGTCCTGCCTTCCAAAGGCCCTGTCTCAGGCACTATCTAAGAAGTAAGGTAGTGGCGGGGATCACTCTGGAGCCCCAAGTCATGGGTGAAGTCCCTGGCCTACCACTTATTAGCTGTGCGGTCCTGGGCAGGGAGTTTCTCCTTACTGAGTCTCATTGCTTCCTCATGTGTGCACTGTGAGGATTCAGTGACCAATGTGAAATGTCTCTGGCACCCCACAAGGCAGCTCTTGTTACAGTAGCTACTCTGGGCCCTCCTGCCACCCTCCAATCACCATGCTGTTCTATAGCATCAATTCTCAGAGTGTGGTCACCATACCACCAGCAATAGCACCACCTGGGAACCTGCTGGAAATGAAAATTTCCCACACTAGACCTACTGATTCAGGAACTCGGATGGGGGGAGGGGACTCAGTGGTCTGTGTTGAGCAAGCCCTCCCAGGGACAGATGCAGGCTCATATTTGGGCACCACTCTTTTGGGGTATCCATGTGACCACATGCCATTTCCCTGTTCAGAACCTTGCCATGGCTCCCTATTGCTTTCTGGGTAAAGTCCAAAGGCTCTAACCAGAATTTGAAGCCCTCCCTGGTGTCCCTGGCTGATGTGAGGTGCCCAGCCTGTTTTCCCAGTCAGGTCACTGTCCCAATGCCTATGACTCTGGCCTTGGACCTATTTTCCTGGCCTCCAGCCAGGCTGGTAGATGGCAAAGATGGCCAGAGAAAATGACGGCACATATTGACTACATGTGTGAATCCTAGTGGTCATCTGAGGCTTACACTATGGCTGTGTGAACTGGCCAAGTTGCTTCACTGGAGCCTCAGTGTTCTCATCTATTCAATGGGGATAATAATAACATGTCTGCCTCGTTATGGTGAGGGTGAAATGTGATCACCTGTACAAAGTGCTCAGCCTGATACCTGGCAAAAAGCAAGTACCTTACGATATTAAGGGTCTACAATCCCTTATCTTGGGGCTGGAGGTTTCAGAAGTCTGAGTTTTTGGCTGGGTGCGGTGGCTCACACCTAGCACTCTGGGAGGCTGAGGTGGTGGATTGCTTGAGCTCAGGAGTTCACCATCAGTCTGAGCAAGAGCAAGACCCCACCTCCAAAAAATAGCTGGGCATTGTGGCAGGTGCTTATATTCCCAGCAACTCAGGAGGCTGAGACAGGAGGATCACTTAAGCCTAAGAGTTTGAGGTTGCTGTGAGCTATGACTCCATGGCACTCTACCAAGGGCAACAAAGTGAGGCTCTGAATCAAAAAAAAAAAAAAAGAGAGAAGCCTGAGTTTTTCAGGTTTTAGAAGGGAAATACAGTTGATCCTTGAACATGTAGGGGTTAGGGGCACCAACCTCCCTTACAGTTGAAAATCCATGTGTAACTTTTTACTCCTCCCAAACTTTACTAATAGTCTACTGTTATTTTTTTTTTGAGACAGAGCCTCAAGCTGTCACCCTGGGTAGAGTGCTGTTGTATCACAGCTCACAGCAACCTCTAACTCCTGGGCTCAAGCAAGTCTCTTGCCTCTGCCTCCCAAGTAGCTGGGTCCACAGGTGCCCGCCACAATGCTTGGCTATTTTTTGGTTGCAGCTGTCATTGTTGTTTTGGTGGGCCTGGGCTGGATTTGAACCTGCCACCTTAGGTGTATGTGGCTGGTGCCTTAGCCACTTGAGCCACAGGCACCGAGCCTAATAGTCTACTGTTGACCAGAAACCTTACCAACAACATAAAGAGTCAATTAACACTTTTTTTTCTTTTTTAGAGATAGTCTCACTTTGTTACCCTGAGTAGAGTGCCATGGCATCACAGTTCACAGCAACTTCCAGCTTTTGAGCTTAGGCAATTCTCTTGCCTCAGCCTCCCAAGGAGCTGGGACTATAGGCGCCCGCCACAACACCAGGCTATTTTGTTTTTGCAATTGGCAGGGGCCGGGTTCGAACCCACCACTCTCTGTATACAGTGCTGGTGCCCTACTCACTGAGCTACAGGCACCGCCCAATTAACAAATATTTTGTATTAGTATGTTATATGAGGTAGAAAATATTACTAAGAATATATAAGGAAAAGAAAATATATTTACTATTCATTAAGCAGAAGTGGATCATCATACAGGTCTCCATTCTCGTCTCCAAGCTGAGTAGGTTGAGGAGGAGGCAAAGGGAAGGGGTTGGTCCTGCTGCCTCAGGAGTGGCAGAGGCAGGCCCATGGGGTATCTTTTATTGACAAAAACTCCACATATATGTGAACCCATGCAATTTACACCTGTGTTTTTCAACGGTTCACTGTACCCCATTTATTACTTAACACACTTAATGGGGATCTTCTCTTGTAAACAAATACACTGATGTTTCTACATCAAAATGTATGAATATGCACAGTAAGTGGGAAAAAGTAAAGACTATCAATAAATAGCTTCCCATGAGTTCAGATCATGCTGAGGCTTTTAGACTTTATCCAGAAGGCAATAGGGAGCCATGCAAGGTTTTTGATCTGGGAAGTGGCATGACCAGGTGGTTGACTTAAAAGAGTAGTGCCCAAACATAAGCATGCATCAGAATCCCCCAAAGGGCTTATTAAATGCAGACTCCTGGGGCCCTAAAAACTGTCACTTGGGCTTCTTCACTGCTGGTGAGAACAGCATGGTGACTTTCCCACTTCACAGATTTTTTTTTTTTTGAGACAGATCCTCAAGCTGTTTCCCTGAGTTGAGTGCTGTGGCATCACAGCTCACAGCAATCTCCAACTCCTGGGCTTAAGCAAGTCTCCTGCCTCTGCCTCCCAAGTAGCTGGGACCACAGGCGCCTGCCACAATGCTCGGCCATTTTTTGGTTGCAGCCATCATTGTTGTTTGGCGGACCCAGGCTGGATTCGAACCCACCACCTCAGGTGTATGTGGCTGGCACCTTAGCCACTTGAGCCACAGGTGCCGAGTCAATTTTTTTTTTTGAGACAGAGTCTCAAGTTGTCACCCAGTGTAGAGTGCTATGGTGTCACAGTTCACAGCAACCTCCAACTCTTGGGCTTAAGCAATTCTCTTGCCTCAGCCTCCCAAGTAGCTGGGACTACAGGTGCCTACCACAATGCCCAGCCATTTTTTGCTTGTAGTTGTCACTGTTATGGCAGGCCAGGGTTGGATTCGAACCTACCAGCTCCGCTATGTGTGGCTGGCACCCTACCCGCTGGGCTACAGGTGCTGAGCCTATTTCACAGATTTTATAGAACACTGAGACTCAGAGAGATGAAATCCCTGGTCCAAGGCCACATAGCTAATAAATGGTGGAGCTGGGGCTTGCCAAAGGAACTTTGGGGCCAGATTTATGAAATACCTTTTGGTTCTCAGGATTGTGGAGTTGTGCATAAGAGATTGTGAGCCATAATGGATGACCTTTGTGCTGGGTTCAGTGAGAGACCTGTGACAGAGAGAGAACATAGGCTTGGGAGTTCAAATCCTGCTCCTGCCCCTTCTTACTTTCTTCACCTCTACCAAGTAACCTTGCCTCTCTGCACCCCCGTTTCCCCGTCTCCACACTGGGATTAGTGGTCGTTCTTTGGTGAGGTTGAGGCAGGAAGCACTGAGATGAAGGGTGCTGGGAACACCCACAGTGTTGGCCACGGGTTCTGCTTCCCTGTAGGGTTGTTAGGCCAAGCCCCAGAATTCCCCAGGCCCCTCCCCCAGCCCACACCCCGACGTGCCTGGGCCTGAGAAGGAGCCTTTCCAGCTGGTGTTGCTCAAATATTGCGGAGGCCTGTTGGTGCCTCTCCATGGTGACGGTGCCCCAAGCTGGATGGGGGTGAGGGAGTAGCCTCTGTCCCAGGCATCCATGGGTGCTGTCCCCATCTCTGGGATGTTGCAGGAGACAGTTGGCTTATGTAGGCCAATGACGTCCAAGTAAAGCAGCAGGGGCGGCTAGGTCTCAGCACACTGGCACACACCTGCTTCCTTGGGAATCTGCAAATGGGTACTGAAGCTTCTCATGCCAGATTATGGGTAGAGAACCATGGGGAGGAGAGGAGGAACTTGCAGGGATTAAGGACCTACTATGTGCTGCTCTCAATCTCTCTCCCGACAGCTCAGGACCAAAGAGTTGTTAAGTACTCAGGCCCCAGTGTTTATCTGACTTTGGTTCAAATCCCAACGGCTGCTGGTTCCTAGCTGTGGGCCTGCCTGACCCTCAGGTTCCTCATCAGTAAAACAGTGATATCAACACCCACCTCATAAAGTTGTTGGAAGGATTAGATGGGATGATGTGGAGCAGGTCCAGGGTCTGCTTTCTAAATGGTAGCAGTTATCATTATTCCTCTGATTTACCAGTGGGAAAGTGAGACACAGGGAGGTCCCAGAGCATGCAGACCAGGAGGCTGTGGGGATGTCTTGTAAGCCCAAGTCTGTGTGCCTTAAAGCTACACTTTCTACCTCTGCCCTGAAAGTGGTGTGTTTCAAGATCAGAGACTGACACTCTGTCTCTGGCTCTTTCTCTCAAAAATCCTTTTTTCAAAGTTCAACATTTGCTGAGCACTACAGTGGATTGGAGAAATTTGGAGAGCTCAAAGGTTCCAAGGCCAGAAATGTAGGTTCAAATCCTGTGTTGGCCAGTGACCAGCTGTGTGATCTTTGGCAGGTTAGTTGACTCTCTGGGCCTTACTTTCCTTATGTGTAAAGAAGGTGACAGTTTTATCCCTTTAGTGGCTCAGATCAGAACCTGAGAGACGTCCTTGACTTCTCTTTCCCTCACGCCCAAATCTGATCCATCAGGAAGTCCAAGCAGCTCTACCTGCAAACAGTTCCCGAATCCAAATCCATCTTTCTCCCTCCAGTTTATTCCCCCCATGCAGAACCATGATTGTCCCTTATCTGGCATATTGTGGAAGTTACCTGCCTCTTCTCCTTGTTTCCACAGTGGCTCCTGATAGCTCATTCTCAGTGCCTTGTGGTGGCTCCTGTCTCAGTCAAAGTGAGAACAGAGGTTCTGCCCCCTCCTTGAGGCCCCCCATCACCTGCCTGCCACATCTCCTTCCACTCCCCTCACTCACGCTGCCTAGGTCACACTGGTTTTTTGCAGAGTAAAATCCTGCCCTATCACTTTGCACTGGCTGTTCCCTCTACCTGGAATGCTCTTCCCCAGACGTGGGCTTTTGCTTTTTACTTATGTTGTGTCTTTGCTTAAATGTCACCTTATTTGACCCCAGTATCTAGAGGGGAGCTCCTTCCTCCCAGGCCCTTCCCATTGATCTCCTTGTTTTACTTTTCTACATAGTTTTGGTTCTCTACATAACCACTTAATCCCTCCTAGATTTTACTTTAAGTGTCTTCCTCCACCCCCAACTAGAATGTAAGCTGCAGAGGGGAGGAGTTTCTGTGTTTTGTCCCCAGCTGTGTCCCCAGCACTGAGAGCACTGTGTGTCCCTCAGTCAATATTTAACTAGTATTTGTTGAGTGGGTGAATGAGTGGTGAGTACTCCCTACCCATAGGTCTGCTGTGAGGATGAGATGAGTTCCTGTGACACACCTAGAAGGTGCCCAGCACACGGACGGCGCTCAGCCCAGCTTTGCTCTTGCTGCTGAGGTCCCAGACCCCAGCTAGATGAAGGGCGCAGAGGCAGCTTGGAACACAGTGGTGCCCTGCCAGGAGGGGTATCCTGGAAGAGCACTCCACACATGGAGCCCCGGAAATACTGAGCACCCAGCTGTGGCTGAGCAGGTGTGGGGGTGGAGTGACAGCAAAAGAGGCCAGAGATGTCACAGGCCCCATCCTGAAGCACCTAGATGTCAGGCTAAGGAATTTCTCTGAGGGCCGGGGAAGCCTCAGGGAGGCAGTAGGGCCTAAAGGAGTACTCCCAGGAGTAACCTCACTGGGAGGATGAGAACCAGGGCTTCTGCCCTTTGAGCTCTTACTAGGAAGGTCATGATATTGAACTGGAAACTTTACTACAGCAGTGGGGGAGGGATGAGGTCTTGAATTCTCCCAAAGGGACAGTTTCCATTCCCACCCCTGTGTCTAGGAGGGGCCTTTCTAGTGAGCGAGTAAGTTCCTCTGATGCCATACGTATGGAGGTGGGTTCTGCAGGCTGTGGGCTTCCAGGGGTTCTTCTCCAGTCCCTCCAACACAAGCTCAGCCAGCACCAGGTATAGGACAGAACCACACCAGGCACAGGACACCACATGGGCAAGGCCCTTGCCCTCCTGGGGCTGACAGTCTAGGGCAGGAGGCAGAGAATCAACTGATGAACAGACAAACAATGTTTTATCATGATATAAATGTGACACCTGCAATGAAGAGATTGCCTTTCATGGGAGAGACTGGTTCAGACAGGAGGGTCAGGGGAAGACCTCTTAGTGAAAATGACATTTGAGCCCAGGCATGAAGGATCAGCAGAAAGTCTTCGTGCAAACAGTGAGGGAAGAGCATCCCAGGGACTGTGGGGAGGCCCAGAAGCACACTCAGCTTCACACTGCCCAGCATGATGCTGAGTTTTCTGGGGTTGGTCAGAACCTGCATCCAGGGATCCACTTTAACTATTATAAGTGGGGCTCCCACTTGCTTATTGTGGTCTCCCCTGCCCCTTAAAAGCCAGAAAATGCTTAGTAACTTTTTCCGTGGAGTGGGAAAAAAGGGTTGGGCCAAGCAAAGATTTGAGAGAAAGAGAGGTAGGTGGCATCATATTTTCCTCTGGAGGTGAAAGTAACCTCACCGAAGAATGGAAAGAGAATGAACTAACTAAATCATTTCGTTCATTTATGTATTTCTTGAGCACCTGCCATACTCCAGGCATTAATCTAGTGCATGGCTATGAACAGGACAAGAAAGCATCTCCACCAGGTTTACCTTCTACCAAGAGAGGCGGGCAATTAACAACGAGCAAATAACAATGTTAATTCAGGGCAAGAAGAAAGCAAGACCAGGAACGTGTGGGGTGGAGCTGGGGTCCTGTAGGGCCTCCTGTGAAGGTGAGCAGAGCCCTGAAGAAAGTGAGGAGGATGTTGAGGGGAGGTGACCCAAAGTACTCCAGACAAAGAGAAAGACAAGTGCAAAGCCCCTGGGTGGGGTTGTGGGGAGGCCGCAGCTGGACAAGGGAGGAGAGCGGTGTATGAGAGGATGTCGGGGAAGTGCCAAGGCCCAGGTCCGGGCAGCAGCCAAACCCCTATCTTTCAGACTCTGGGACAGCCAAGGATGTTCCATCAAGGCTGGACTCAGGCAGCACCAGCAAAGATACCTGCACCATACCCTCTCCTTCCCATCCAAGTCTCTCCTGGAATGTTCCTTCAGTCCAGTTGGAATGGCAATGGTGACTGCCTGCAGAGAACAAGAGGACATGGCTGTTCTGTCCCCCTCAGGTCCTAGGAGCCTAGTTCATATATACTTGATTTCCCCTGTGGTTTCTCCCTGTCCGGCTCCATTAAAAGTCCCCACATGGGCTTGGCACCTGTGGCTCAAGTGACTAAGGTGCCAGCCACGTACACTCAAGGTGGCGGGTTCGAATCCAGCCCGGGCCAGCCAAACAACAATGAGGGCTGCAACCAAAAAATACCTAGGCGTTGTGGCGGGAACCTGTGGTCCCAGCTACTTGGGAGGCTGAGGCAGGAGACTTGCTTGAGCCAAGGAGTTGGAGGTTGCTGTGAGCTGTGATGCCACAGCACTCTACTCAGGGGGAGATAGCTTGAGGCTATTGTCTCAAAAAAAAGAAAAGAAAAGAAAAGAAAAGTCCCCACATGCTGGGTGATACCTGTGGCTCAGTGAGTAGGGCACCGGCCCCATATACCAAGGGTGGTGGGTTTGAACCCGGCCCTGGCCAAACTGCAACAAAAAAATAGCGGGTGTTGTGGCAGGTGCCTGTAAGTCCCAGCTACTCAGGAGACTGAGGCAAAAGAATTGCCTACACCCAAGAGCTGGAGGTTGCTGTGAGCTGTGACACCACAGTACTCTACCAAGGGCGACTCTGTCTCTAAAAAAGAAAAAAGTCTTCACATGCCACTGGGAGCTCCAGGCCACACTCTGGTCTCTGCCCAGTATGGCTCCAAGCCACCCTCCTGCACCCTGGCACCTACCCCTGCCTTCCTGCCTTTGGTCCTTGGGTCTGGGACTGGTCTTCCATTTCCTACCTCTCCTTGGCTGACTCTCCACTCTGCCTCTATCAGCTGGTGATGTGCCCCATGTGAAGGCTAATTAACCTATCCCCTGTTGTGGATGTTGGTGGTGTGAATTTGCCCAGATGGATATACATGGCTATGGCTGGGCCCCTGTGTGGGGTGACAGAGACGACAAAGACATCTGCCTTCGAGGAGCTTGAAGGTACAGGGTGGCAGAGCTGTAAACATTCAGTGGGAGGAGCACATGTTCCCCCATTCACCCTCTCCTACCACCTGCTGCCATCCTCCTTTGGTGGATGGTCTAATGTCTTGAAAAAATTTATTGGAAAAATTTCAAGTTTCAAGAATAGGTTAATGAGCACCTCTCTGTCCTTCACCTAGAACAGTGGTTCTCGGCCAGGGGCTATCCCCCCCACCATCACTCCAGGGGTCATGTCTGAAGGCATTTTGGGTTGTAACAAGCGGGGAGTGCCAGGGGTGTCTAGCGGGTACAGGCAGGGATGTTGCTAAACATCCTACAATAGACAGAACCATCTGTTCCCCGCAACAAAGGGTTCATCACCTGGTCCAAAAGGGTGAGGAACCCTGCTCTAATGTTTTAACTCATGTGCTGTACCTGCCTTCACCCCCAATATGTAATTATTTTGCTTAACACTTTGAGAATAAGTTGTAGACATCATGATTCTTCATCTCTAAATGTTTCAATATCCATCCAAGATAATCATGATAGAAATTGGACAACTGCTACCCTGACGCAATATGATGATGATCTTATGTACGGTTTGGATTCAGATGTTGCCGATTGTCTTGATTACATCTTTGACAGCTGCTTCTTTTTCCCATCCAGAATCCAGCTTAAGATCAAGCTGACACTCAGCTGTCAGATATTTTTCTCTCCTTTACTCTGTAACAGTCCCGTCCTCAGCCCTCTTTCTTTTTCCGTGACCTTGACATTTCTGCAGACTACAGGCATGTTGTTCTGGGACGTGTGCTTCACTTTGGGTTTGTCAGATTGTTTCCTCGAGATTAATTCAGGTTCCGTGTTTTTGGCAGGGATTGCACAGTAGCCCGGCCATGTTGTCAGAGCATCATGTTGAAAGGGTACATGGCCTCTGATGGTCCCAACTGATCTCTTAGTATCTGCCAGATTTCTCCGCTGTAAAGGGTCACTGTTCCTTTTTGGGGCCCACAATTTATGGAGAAGGATGCTTTCAGACTGTGTAGCTCCCGACCACCTTCCTCTGAACCTGCCTTCACTGAGAATTCTTCAGTCTTCACTCTTATGAAGTCAAATGATTTTCTAACTTCATCATTCCTTAATAATTCCAACCCGATGAACTCCCAGAACCCATTGATGATAAATGAATTAATTTTTACTATGATACTCGTCAAATAATGATTTTATAAACCCATTATTCCCTCCTTGTTTATTAGAGGGGATTTTTCTGATAGGAAAAGCTTTACTTTCTCATCTTTCTCTCTTCTTTCCTCCCCGTCCCTTCCTTCCTTTTTTTTCCCTTTATTTTACATTTTACAGGGTGAATTAATGGACTATTTTTTTATTCAATACAAAAATTATAATCCAATGCCATCATTATTCAAAGCTCAATTGTCCCCTATGAGTCAATGCTCAAATTGTTCCATAGTTAGAACAGTGGCCTCTTTAAACCGGCTCCGGTGTCCTTTTGATGTATACCCATCATTCTTAGGTCATTTCCTAATTTCCTGCCAAAAGTTGATGTTCCAAACTCATCTCGTATCTTTCCTGCTTCAGCCTGAGAATCGTCCGGTTGCCCTGGTTCTCCTGGTTGGGGGATGATATTTAGAAACCAAGATCTGGGTGGTGGGTGGGTGCAGTGGTGTTAGAGAGCCATTGATCCCAGGCCCCTGTTGCAGGCAGAGAAATCAACATTCATGAGAGTTACGATATATTTAAATCGTGAACTCATACTTTCACCTCAAATTCCAGCTCATCACGTCAGACTTTATCTTCCCCTTTTCATAGTTGTATCTCCCTTGGTGAAAACCCCGACTCCTAACAACATTAATATGTTTGCTTATTGACTTGAAGTGACAATAACCGCAAACCAGTTTCAGATGTGATGACCGATAAACCTATAAAATAAAGTTCAAGACTTCTTTCTAGTTCCGTTGCCTTTAGACTGAGGGTAACATCATCTTCAGGTGGTTCAGAGGTTGCCACTGATACCACAGTGATATACCATTTGCTGTCCAACTAGCTAATTTGCTTTTATTGCTAATTAATTTTAGGGTTTTGTTTACTCTTTTTAATTGGGCTTAATGCCTTTCCTAATCCTTCCCTTTGGCTCAGCCCCCTTGGATGTTGGACAACGTCTTGATCTGAAAATGCCAGGGGTGTCCGTAAGGATGGGGATGTGGACATGCTGGTGGCGCTACTGGAGTGTCCCCGCTTTAGGTTTTCCTAAAACGCGGGCTGCACACTGCTGATTCCAGGAGGGATGATTTTGTACAGACTTGGCATTAGGTAATAGGAAATCAGACTGTGGGAAATTCATTTTTTTCTGATTCTCTTTCTATTCTCTGCTTGCTTTAAGGAGAAAGTCTCAGGTTGAAGTGACTGTGGCTTTAACTCCTCTTTGACACTTGATGACCTACCTTTATAACCAACAGAGAAGGGCCTTGGGCACAAGGCCTGCAGTAGGCAACAATACTGAGACAGAAGACCTGACTTTATTTGTCTCTCTGTTTCTTAGAGGCAGGCTCCCTGCTTTCAAGTCATAATGTTGCTGCTTTTCAGTTGTGACCTTGTGCAAGTTACTTAAGAACTCAGTGCCTTGGTTTCCCCATCTATATCACTGACATATAATGGCACCTGTCTTACAGGGTTGTGATGGGGACGAATGAGTTAACATTAGTAATGAGCTTAGCAGATTGTCTGGCACACGGTAAGCTCTTATATTCATTTTTATGACAATTTTCTGTTGATGGGAAGTGATTCCAGTTTTCCATTCAGGGCAGTGATGCAACATTTCCTTTTAAGACACATTTAGTTCAGTGAGCCAAAATTAAAAACAAAGACTAAGTTTTAAAACAGGTTCTCTGCAGCTTTAGCAAAAATCATCAAAGCACTATGAAAATGACTGAGTTTGGAAAATAATGCTCTGGCTTTTATTTAACCAACCCAAACAGCATCTACTTTGTGCCAGTCACTAATAAAGTACTTTACAAACATTTAACTTGTTTGGGTTTTTGTTAACAACCCAGTGAGGTAGAAATTACTATTGTCTCTATTGTACAGATGAGGGGATGGGACCCAGAGAGGTCAATTAAACGGGCTAAAATTGCACAGCTGGGATGTGAACGTGTCCTGCCTGGATCCAGAGTCTGTGCTGTTGGCCCATTTTGCAGAGGAGAACACTGAGGCCCAGAGAAGGAAGTAGCTTGGCAGGGATACCAGTGGGTCCTGGATGGATCAGGGACTGAGCATGAGGATGTTCTCTGTGCTGCTGAGATGGATTCCAAGGTCAGGTGACATGCAGGCCCTTCTTGCCCTCAGAATGGCTCGGCTGTCCCTGTTGGGGAAAGTGTGCTCTTCTCACAGACAGCAAAAAACACCCCTCATATGACATTTCTCACAGGGTTGGCCACTGCTCCTTTGTGGGAGAAATGTGGGCTAGCCTGGGAAGCTCACAAACTGAGAGGGTGGGACTAGAACTTAACCCTGGGCCCCTCCTGCAGGCTAGGCTCGGATATCCTGTTTTGATGAGTCTTCATAACCACCATATGACATAAACACAACTCTCCCCAGTTCACAGGTGAGGAAAGTAAGGCCCAGAGAGGAGGACTGAGCTGTGCAAGGTGACTGAGCTTGCGCAGTCAAGGCAAGCATTGACCCTCAAGCCAGGGTCAAAGTTTGAACGCAGGATCCTATCCCAAAGATTGGCTGGCCTTTTAGCCTTCAGATTTCTTCATCCTCTGCCCTGAAGACCTCTCCAGACTTGTGCCTGAACCTCCCAAGCCCTGAGCCCTGCCCACCACCACCCCAATGTGCTCAGGTTTTCCTGAGCAAACACCTGCCCAGCACCCCTTCCTCCTCACGGTCCCCATAACTCCTTCTAAGTATCTACCCCTCCCTCTCACAGCCAGCATGCTTGAGGGGAAGAGGAGGAGCCCCCTCAACTCCAAGAGGGCTCTGATGGGCTGGAACCAGTCCGCACATTCCATTCCTTTGGCCCTAGGACCAAAAGGACCCTGCTCTGCATGCTTCCTTGCTGGCCCTTGTTTTCAAGTTTTCAATGAAATAATACATGGGAGGGAACACTTTGCAGATCGTACAGTGCCTCTCCTTCCCTCTCTCCTTTCCACAAATAATAACAAAGACATCATCTAGATGCTGGGCACTGCAGCTCCAGAGGTGAATAAGTGATGAGGCTTGTCCTCTTGGGACACATAGTCTAGTTAGGGAGGCAGACGAGTAACCAGCTAATTGCTACCTGTGGTAATTGCCCTGATGGTGGAGTTGGGCGTGGCGTGTAATTGGAACATGGTGTAGGTGTAGGTGGGTGGGTCAGAGACAGCTAGAGCTCCATCCTGAGGTGGCACAGGAGCTATTGGGGTGAGGTGTTCCTGACAGGGGCTCAGCCTGGGTAAAGGTGTGTGGGTCTTAGAGAGCGTGCATGGTGGTTGTTCAGGAAAACCTGAGCATGTCAACATGGTGGTGGGCAGGGGGCAGGGCTTTGGAGGTTCCGGCAAGAGGCTGGAGAGGTCTTCAGGGCAGGGGATGAAGAAACCAGAAGGCTAGAAGGTTAGGAGGCCAAGCCAATCTCTGGGATGTAATCCTGTACCCCTGAGAGCTACTGAAGAATTCCAGATTACAGCATGGTCAGACTGTATGTGGGCAATGTCAGTCACTCAAGGCATGGGGGAGCCACTTGGAGGGGCAGGCCTGAGGGTGCACCTGATGACCCTTTCAGTCTGTCCCACAGTCTGTGTGGTCCACGTCTACCCCCTCCAAGGGCATTTGGCCCCATTAATTCCCTCCTGAGCCACCTGTGAACCATTTTCTTGGTGGGTGGCTTTGGACAAGTCACTTCCACTCTGGAAGCATCAGTTTCATCATTTGTACCACAGGAAGAGTCAAGGACGATGGTGAGGCTCAGTCATGGCACAAGTGAGAGTCCTTCATACCTGTGTCGGGCTGTGTCCATGTATGGAGTGAGTGTTGGCGCCCAGTTTCTCAAACTCCCATGGCTTCTGGCTGAGTCAAAGCCTCAATGTGCTTCACTGTCCTGCTCCCAGCTCAAGAAACTCCACCCTGTTCCTGGTCTTCCCAGGAGATGCTCTAGGTCATGTGTTGGGGTTCATTCATTGTTGCTCTGTGCACATAGATGTTTTCAGAACCTGCTGATGGCCTAATCCAGCAGTGACACCTTCTCTCCTATGATGGCCTCACATTAGAGGATTTGCTTGCCTGGGTTACTGCCACCATCTTTTTTTCTGACATTCCTATGGGTCAAGGAGTAAACACAGGCTCAAGTCAAATAGTTTTTCGGGCAGCCATCCAGCCACCCATCTACCCACCCATTTATCCATCCATCCGGCCTTTCAGCCATCCATTCATCCATCTATCCATCCATTCATCCATCCACCACCATTCATTTGTCCATCATCTCCCCATCCATCCATCCATCCATTCACCCTTCTCTCTATCCATCCACTTGTCCATTCATCTGTCAATCTATCTATGCATTTTCACAGAGCCCCATGTCTGTGCCATGCATGGTACTATGCTTGGGGAGAGAGATGTGAGAAAGATGGACCTGTGATTGCTCTATTTGTCTGGGAAAATGTAAGTATGTTAGTGTGGTGGGGTGCAGGGTGCAAAGTTAGGAGGATTGAGGCATGATGCTGGAGAGACCCACAGGTCTTGTGAGGGAGAAGAAAGTGCACAAGTAACTGTGATAGTTTCCTATGGCCACTGTGAAAGAAGGAAAAAGAATTCAGTTGGTAAGGTATGTGGGAGTGCTAGAAGTGGAGGAGGACGGGCTCCCGTGGGATGTGGACTGGCTTTGCTGATGGACAGGCTCTAGGGGTCCTTAAAAGCTACAGCCAGAGTTCTTGTAGGGCCTGGGGAAAGACAGCCCTACTTTGAGACTCCGAGGCTTCTGGGGCACAGGGAGCTATCTGCTCAGGTGGGGAAGACCTGGGTTCAAGTCTCAGGGCTGCCACTCCCTGACTATGACCTTAGGCAAGGCAATCCCCCTGTAGGACTCTCAGTTTCATTGCCTATAGAATCCTCTTGAGTGATGATGACATTGTTTGTGAAGTAACATCAAACCACCCAGCAGAGGGCCTGACACCTAAGACATGGTAAACAGATGCTAATTCTCACTTCTCTCTTCCTTCTTCCCACCAGTGGCCCTGAAGACCCTGCTTTGGCTATGGCTTCTTCTACAGTTTCCCCACCTATAAAAGGACAATACTAGGGCCTCGTACCTGCTCAGTGCCCAGTTAGTCAGGTGGTGGTTTTGGTCACTGCAGCAATCAATGGCCCTTTAGTCTGCAGCCCACAAACCTCCTTGCCCACCTGGATTTCTATGTCCTGTGTCCTGGCCATTGTATCACGGGCTGTTTGCAGGAGCCTTTGCTGCAGCTGCCCCTCTGCCTGGCTCCACCTCCAGGCCTACCTCCTTACCCCTCTCCCTGTCACTCTGTCACCCCCCTGTTTTATTTCTCTGGATGTGTGTCAGGATCTGAAAGGGTCTTTCTTCTTTCTCTGATTCAAAGCCTTTGTTTTGTTCCCTGTGTGTCCCCGGTCCATCATGTAGAGCTTGACACACTGCAGGGACGTGGTGTACATTTACTGAGAAGGAAGGAAGGCAGGGAAGGAGGAAGGAGGAGAGCTGAAGGGAGGAAGAGGGAGGGCAGTGGAGGCCGTGGAAGGGCAAGGAGGAGTGGCCAGCCAGCCAGAGCCCCAGGCCTTGGCCTCCTCCCTCTCCCATAGGGCTGGACCTTTGTTGAGGTGCTCAGGAAGCATCTGCTGATGCCTTCCCAGGCCCGGAAACCTCCCGGCGCCTCCACTTCTAAGTCTGGTTTCTCACAGATGACTTCGTTGTGGCAATTTCATTCCCAGTGAGCCCTTGGTTGCAAACAAGGAGCCTCTGCCACCACCTGCTGGATGTCCCAGAGAAGGCAAGTCCAGCCACCTAATTATTATTATTTTTTTATTTTTTAATTAAATCATAGCTGTGTACGTCAATACTGTCATGGGGTACAGTGTGTTGTTTCTATATACAATTTGAAATATTTTCATCAAACTGGTTAACATAGCCTTCATTTCATTTTCTTATTGTGTTAAGACATTTATATTCTACATTTAGAAAGATTCACATGTACCCTTATAAGATGAACCATAGGCGTGATCCCACCGTTCACCCTCCCTCCACTAACCCTCCCCCCTCCCCTCTCCCCTCCCCTCCCCTCCCCTCTCTCCTCCCCTCCCCTGCCTCTCCCCTTTCCCTGTATTCTTGGGCTATAATTGGGTTATAGCTTTCCTATGAAAGCTATAAATTAGTTTCATAGTAGGGTTGAGTACATTGGATACTTTTTCTTCCATTCTTGAGATACTTTGCCAAGAAGACTATTTTCCAGCTGCATCCAGCCACCTACTTAAATAAATGCCAGCACAGACAGCAACAGCAGCAGCTGTGATTGATGAAATGGGTACTCCAGGTCAGAGTACCGGGTACTTTAACGACATGTCTTAATCTCTGACCCCTTGGAAACATGACTAGCAACGTCCCCACATATTTCTTATCACAGACAGACAAGGAAAGTGAGATAGAGAGAAAGAATGGCTTGTCCTGGGCCACACAGCTAGTAAATGGCAGGTCTGAATCCTAATCTATGATTCTCTGGCCCCAAAGGGCCAAGCGGTGTCCTGGAGAAAGGTAAAGGGAATAAGATGGTGGGCAGGAAGGGTGGGGGAGGTCAGAGGGCACAGCAGGCTCCCAGAAAGGCTCTGATGAGGTCACCTTGCATGGTCTCCAAACATCCCAAGGCCTTGCTTGAGTCCACTCAGGACATCCTTCCTGCCCCCCAGACATGCACCCTCTTCATCCGATATCACAGTTGGGTTGGGGAAACTGAGGTGCCCAGGGCGGAGAACCCAGACTGTGGCCTTGCAGGGAGTACTGGGCCCAGGGTAGCATGACTCCAGGCCCTGGCCTGGTGTTTTGGGGGCTACAGCTGATCTACTTGGGGAGGAAAGGCAAACTTATGTGCAGATTTCTAGGCCTATATTTAGGGCCCTAGGGTCAGGTTGGCAAGGGTAGGATAGGAGAACCTCTATGGGGTAGATTCTTAGGTGTGTGTTCTAAAACAATGGCCTTGCCAGGGTCAAGGGCTTCACTTGCCACTGTTAGGAAGTCCCTCCAATGGAGGACACCTTGCCAATATTAGAAAGATTAGTGCTCAGGCTAGGTGCCATGGCTCATGACTGTAATTCCAGCAATTTGGGAGGCCCAGGCAGGAGGATTTCTTGAGGCCAAGAGTTTGAGGTCAGTCTGAACAACATAGCAAGACCCCCATTTGTGCCAAAAAAAAAAAAAAAGAAAGAAAAAGATGATTACTCTTTTTTTGGCTCTGATACTTTCTAGCTCTATAATCTTAAGCCTCTATTGAAGATCCTGAACTTCCACACTCACCTCTCTGAGCCTCAGTTCATGCCTCTGTAAAATGGGTATAATCTTTTTAGGCTTACTTGAGAATCAAGTGAAAACACGTTCATGAGGCCCTGGGTACACACTAATTGCTCGATAAATGACATTATGAAGAACCCCACAGCTATGCCTCAATGCCTCTTCAATTCTGAGAATCAGGTATTGTGTGATATGTTTGTAGAACTGAGAAAACTGAGTCACCAGGCAGGGAAGTGCCCAGGCCCAGGTTTTGGCCTGAGTTGCAGCCCTCCACCTGAGTCGCAGCCCTAATACTGGGAACCTCAAGAAATGCTCTGTGGCCTCTGTCTGCTGGCCTCCTCTCCTCCCTGCCCTACCGGCCAGGGGATGCTGGCAGGAGCCCACCACAGTCAGGCCAGGCTTCATCCTACAGAGGCTCATGTTCCTCCTGGAGGCAGGGAGATCATTCCTTTAACCATTTCAGTAAGGAATGAGCACAGGGTAGGAGCTCACCGTGTATCTGATGAGTGGCTGATGCTCTGAGGGGCACATTTTAGGAATGGAAGGGTGAGGTGCTTTGTCCAGGGTCACAAAGCTATGCCAGGGTCAGACCTTGAGAGCACTCAAGAGAGTGCTCTCAGCGTCCATCAGAGAAAGCTCTGGGTGGTTGAAATCCCTGTGGGCCTGCAGGCCAGGGTCATTCTTCCAGCTCAGGCTGGGGATCAAAGGCAGCTCAGCAGGAAGCCCTTCCCATCCCACTTCCCCAGAACTAGGACATTCTTTGACGTCAACACGTCCACATTCTTGCCCTGCAGCCCCAGGGCGGGGGCACTGCTTTCCTCCCTCCAGCGCTGGCATCACAAACAGGAAGCTGGCCCCTGTGGACAGGCCCAGGCCCAGGGCACCAGGAGGAGGAGGAGGTGGGGTCCAAACCGGGTGTCAGTTCCCCAGCTAGTCTGGGATTCCGTAGAGGGAGAATGGGGGTGGGTGGGTGCTATTATAATGTCCCTCCAGAGTCACAATGCTCCTAAATCTTTTTATAAAGGGCCTTCACTGACTTCATCACTCTGGTCACCATAAGACATTGCACTTTAGAGGTGGCCTGGCTGTCATTGATTGTGGCTAATCTCACTGATTAATGAGCGTGGCTATCATAAATTGAGCACTTACTCTGACCATGAACTTGACATGTGTTCTCTCATTTAATGCTCATAAACAATCCTCTTATCTTCCTCTGACAGATGAGAACACTGAGGCATTGGTAGGTTAAGTTACTTATCCAAGGTCCTGCAGCCATGGGGGGTGAGCAGGGCAGCACCCACGTGGTCTGGCCCAGAGCTGACACTCGGAGCCCACCAGGTACAGGGTCAGGCCCTCTGACTACAATGTTGGAAAATGCAAGCCTGATCATCTTGCCTGGGCTAATGGCTTCCACGGCTCCCCTTTGCCACACTTTGTGGATGGCATTCAGTGCCCTTGATCTCTTGCTATTGCCACTTCTTCAACCTGATTCTGCATTTTGAATGTACAAAGCCACTTCTGATTCCCAAACCACTCTCATTTCTTCATTATGACCACCCTCTATTAATATATGGGAGAAATTCCAAGGTCAGAGAGGGGACTGGGCTCATCATACCAGGTCACAGAGCCAGTAAGGGGCAGCGACAGAATTCACACTTGGGTCTGGCTGGTCCAAAACCTTCCAAGCCCAGAGTTCTCAGATGTTAAAGTGCAGAGGAATGGCCAGGGGGCTGTTTAGATGGTAGCTTCCTGGGTCCAGCCCAGGAGAAGGCAGGGAGGGGCCTGGGAATCTGCACCCCTACTCTCCAATGCTCTGCAGTACTCAGAGCTGTCTAATGGGCTCCAAAGCTGGGAGACAGCCTATGGGGCTTTTGCACCTCGTGGGCCCTGTCCACCTAGGGCTCTTGTCAGCTGGAAACTGGCCTCAACTCTCCTGTGGACGTCTTACTTCCCTCTCTCGTGGTCACCATTTCATCCTTCTGTCCTCTCTGTCCTCACCTTCCCACAGGCCTGGGGAAGGGCTGGTGCAGACGAGAAGTTCTCATACCTACCTGACCATGCACCAGAAGGCCTTGGAGAGCTCATGGCCACACACTACCGGGCTGGTCCTGAGCTATGAACTGGGAGGTCTGGATGGGCCTGGAGCATGCCAATACCCAGCTGCTGCTGTAGGCTTCTCGGGAGCACACTTTGAGAACTGATGATGTGGAAGAGGCCAGATACAGAGGTGGCCAGAAGCCAGGCAAGGGGTGAGAAGGTGGTCTCCAAACTCCAGTGGGACAGCTGTGCCTCAGTTTCTAGAGTTGCAGATTGAATGCACATAAGAGTAAGGACAAGTATTTGCTTTGCTTTCCCACTCAGAAGTCCTTTTCAGGCCAGTTCCTTACAGGAATGTTTACTGAACAAATACTAATACATCTCTTCCTTCCCCGGGGCTCCTGGACGCCAGTCCCCACAGGGAAGCAAGGATTCCTACCATCACCCTGAGGGAGAGTGAATTACAGCTGGAGTTTAACCAGGTCTTAGTCTTCTTTATCTGCCCAAGGTGCTTTTCCGGGAAGTCATGGCGCCCACCCCGATGGAGGAGACCCGTGTGTCCTATCCTTCTCTGGCCCGGGAACCTTCTCAAGCCCATGCTCCTGGCCAGCGCTGTTGGTGGGTGAGTTCTCAGGTTTTGGGCGCCCCCTGGCGGTCACATAACAGAGGCGAGGAAGGCGAGGAGCCGCACCCCAGGACTCAGTAGCCTCTTCTGTAGGGAGTTTATTCACTCATTTATTTTATTCATCCAACCATCTCACAAACATTCTTGGAGTGCCTACTCACCACTGGGATAGGCACTGGGGGCACTTTGGCATCAAGATAGACACGATGACTGCTTTGGCTACACTCAGTCCAGCAGGGAGCACAGGAACAGAAGTCATAAATACAGCCTGTGCCAGAAGTGTGTGGAGGAAAATCTCAGGGTACCTGGGATTGCGCGCCTGAGGGATTGGCCTGTGGCTTCCTCCGACAAGGCCCCTGGGCCAAGAGGCTCTCTTAGAAGTTAGCTAACTGGGAGAAATGTGTGTGGGTGAGCACATTAGGGGGTTTCATGGAGGACAAAGCAGGGGCAAATGCCCTGGGAGGGAGGCAGTCTGGCGAGTGTGCCATCATGGCCTGCAAAGCTGAAACATATTCATCTCTGTCCCTTTGCAAAACAAGTTTATTGACTTCTGTGCTACAGCATTGGTTCTTAATTGCCTTTTGGCATTGCACATTAGGAGGCTTTGGGAAATGGGAGGTGGGTTTTTGTTGTCATATTATTTGGGAGGCCCTGTCTGTCTTTACTGGGAGTAGCCAGGGATGTCAAACAACTAGCAATCATCCTGTGTCACAGAGAACTTTCCTACCCCAAATGCCAGTATCTCCTACTGTTAAAACAAATCAATCATTTACTCAAACAAACGGAAATCCCCCCATGGGATTGTACATCCCCACCCCACCACCCATTTCTCTCTCTCTCTTTTTTTTATTGAGACAGAGGCTCAAGCTGTCTGCTGTGGGTAGAGTGCTGTGGCATCACAGCTCATAGCAACCTCCAACTCCTGGGCTCAAGCGATTCTCCTGCCTCCGCCTCCTAAGTAGCTGGGACTACAGGCGCCCTTCAGAATGCCTGGCTATTTTTTGGTTGTAGCCATCATTGTTGTTTGGCAGGCCTGGGCTGGATTCGAACCCACCAACTCAGGTGTACGTGGCTGGCAGCTTAGCTGCTTGAGCCACAGGCGCTGAGCCCATTTCTCTTCTTTCCTCTGAAGCCGAACTTGCAGAAACATTGTCAAGATACTATCATTTTTGCTTCCCCAGTTCCCTGTAGGATATATTAATCACACTGTGGCTACTGTTCTGCTGCAATTGTTCTCCCGGGGCTCCCCAGGGGCGTTCCCACTGCCAATCTAAGGCCCCTTCTTTGTCCCTATCATGCTGATTTCCTCCCTGCATCCTCCCATCGGTTCCTTTCTCCTTGAGAATCTCTGCCTTCTGCTCAGGGGCATCCCGCTGGCCTGGTTTCCTTGCCTCTTGCCTTGGCCTATTCTGTCCAGGATTTTTGGCTGACTGTTCTTTCTCTCCCTGATCTCAGAATTTTGGGGTGCTCTGTGCGCTCCTGCACTCCCTGCTTCTCCCCACCGACACTCTTTCCCCAGTTGATGTCACACAGTCTGTGATTTTCAATTCCTTTATTTTTGTTGACCCTATACTTTTATCTTGAATTTAGACCTTACTTCTACCTCCTGCCTCCTGCCCCAGACTCCTAGGCCAGCTGCCCAGGCAACACCTTCCCTCAAGTGTTTCCCAGACACCATAGCATGATACATCCCAGACACGAAGTGCAGGCTTTCCTTTAAAACGTGCCCTCCCACCATCCCAAGTCTATGGCACCACCATGCTCAGAGTTGTTCAGCCTGGAAATTTAGGGGTCATCTTTGATTTCTCCCCTACCATTTGACCTACCAGCACATTCTGTTTTCTGTGCCCCCAAAACACATCCTCCCTGGTATGGTCTGAAGGTCTGTGTCACCCTAAAATTCATATGTTAGAATTCTAATCCCTCCATCATGTAATATATTAGGTGGTGGGGCCTTTAGGGGTGACTAGGTCATGAGGATAGGGGTGAATGGGATTAGTGACCCTATCAAAGAGGCCCCAGAGAGAGTCCTTGCTGCCCCTTCCACCATATGATGACACAGGTAGAAGGTGTCATCTATGAGGCTGCCCTCATCAGACACTGAACACACTGGTGCCATAATCTTGGACTTCCCTGTGTCCAGAACAGGGAGCAGTAAACGCGTGCTATTGCAAACCACCCATGTATGGTGTTCTGTCACAGCAGCCCATATGGACTAAGGGACATCCTTGGTCCACTGGTGTCTCTGGGCCTCTCACCCTGAGTGCAGGCCACCTTCATCTCCATCCTGGACCACTGCAATGGCCCAGAATGTCTCTCTGGCTCTCCACTCCCATGTCACTGTCCACAGCCTTCTTCAACAATCAGTTGAACACCTACCACAAGCCAGGTACTGAGAATAAAAAGTGAGGGGGACCGCATGCATTCCCTAATAATGTGGAGCTAATTGATGGGCACAGGAAGAAGTAAAGATTAATGGAAATCAAGAAGGGGGGTGGGGAGAGGAAGGGAGGGGTAAAAACCTACCTAACAGATACAATGAACAATATTCAGGTGATGGGCACACTGTAGCCCTGAGTAAAGCATTATAAAACCATCCATGTAAAAAAAATGCACATCCTTAATATTTTGAAATTAAAAAAGTGTGAGAGAGACAGACAGACCGTGAGCTGGCCTTGCCCTCCCTCATCCTCTACAGGACAAGAGAGAAACTGAACTGATGAAATATAGTAAATGCTATGAAGACGACAAACAGGCTTGGCATCTGTGGCTCAGTAGCTAGGGTGCCAGCCATATACACCAGAGCTGGCAGGTTTGAATCCAGCTGGGCCTGCCAATGACAACTACAATCAAAAAGCCGGGCTTAGTGTTGGGCACCTGTACTCCCAGCTAGTTAGGATACTGAGGCAAGAGAATCACTTAAGCCTAAGAGTTGGAGGTTGCTGTGAGCTGTGATGCCAAGACACTCTACCAAGGGTGACATGATAAGACTCTTTCTCAAAAAAAAAAAAAAAAGATTACAAACAGGGTGCTGAAAGTGACACAAGTTGCCATTGCATGGCCAGAAAGGGTATTTCTGAGTAAGCGACATTTCTGTTGAAACTTTTATGCAGATCATGCAAGGTTTTACAGGCCCTGATAAAGACTTTGGATTTGATATGAGGATCTTTGAAGGATTTTGAGCAGAGGAATTATAGAATAAGGTGACCAGACATCTCGCTTTTGGTGGGACAGTCCCAATTTTTAACAATTTGTCCCATATCCTGCGGCGTTTTAAAAAAGTCCCGGTTTTTGGAAAGAATGCATGACAAGCTAGGGAACAGTGGGAGAATGGGAAGGGAATATACGGTTTTCAGCTGCCATGTGGTTATTTTGCCAGGATTTGAGTTTTATATTATTTTTGTTAATTTCATAATGTTAAACTTTAATAACAACAAATAATTGTTGAGAACTGATTATCGAGATCTGCTTATCAAAGTTCGCATTGTTGATCAGTTGTTAGACTTCGACCACCATTGCTTAGACTTAATGAACAATGGCATTTTTTGGCATTGGCAACAATGAAAACATTTTGTAACTGTCTCTCAGACAATACACATCATACTGTGTGCTAGTGCTAGTTCAACAAGTGATGTCAACAAATCAGCTATTCAGATAATTTAGGTAAGTAATTTATTTATTTATTTCATGAATTTAGCAGACAGTACTCATATTATTTATATTTTATAGTGATGGTAAAGTCTAGCACCGGC
>CAUYQV010194588.1:0-19129 GCA_963574575.1 Galagoides demidoff | reverse complement strand
TGCCTCAGCCTCCCAAGTAGCTGGGACCACAGGCACCTGCCACAACGCCCGGCTATTTTTTGGTTGCAGCCATCATTGTTGTTTGGCAGGCCCGGGCTGGATTCGAACCTGCCACCTTGGGTGTACGTGGCTGGTGCCTTAGCCACTTGAGCCACAGGTGCCAAGCCAACTCTATTATATTTCAAGAGCAAAAGTTGAAAGGGAGGTGTAGGAAAGCATATAGTCACATGTGGTTGTGTGTGTGTGGGGGGGGGGGGTCTAAGAGCTCTTTCAAGTCCATGTGTGTGGATTTTTTTTAAGACAGTCTCACTTTGTCCAGGCTTCGGTAGAGTCCCAGCTGTGTCACAGCTCACAGCAACCTCAAACTCTTGGGGCTTAAGCGATTCTCTTGCCTCAGCCTCCCAAGTAGCTAGGACTACAGGTACCTGCCACAATGCCCAGCTATTTTTTTTTAAGAGATGAGAGCTTTCTCTGGCTCTGGCTCAGGTGGGTCTTGAACTCATGAGCTCAGGCAGGTCTTGAACTCATGAGCTCAGGCAATCCACCCACCTCAGCCTCCCAGAGTGCTAGGATTACAGGTGTGAGCCACCACACCCAGTTGTCCATGTGGTCTTGATGAGGGTCTCATGAAGATGGCCTGGTCCCTTTACAGGGGGTGTCTTGGTTTTGGTTCCTCAGAAAGCAGATCCTGAGGCAAGGCTTTAGGTACAAGTGGTTATTGGAGTGGTTATTCCAGAAAACACAGTGAAGGGGAAGAGAAGTGAGAGAGGGAAAGAAAACCAAACAAAGGATGCATTAAGGGATGGGTTACCACTGAAGACTGGGCCAGTGGTCCTTACCACTGAGGGAGGTCTGGGCCAGAGATAGACATTTGGGAATCTGCTGGAAAGAAAGAGGAAACTTTCTGGATATTTCTGGCAACATTCTGCAAAACTGTATAGAATATACCCCAGAATTATCCCAGTGAAGGGAAAGGAACAGGGGTATTTTTCCTCCAGCTTTGTCCCTCATTGAATGTAGCATTTCTAGCCTGCTATGCATGCCAGTGGAGATCACCCTAGGAGCCAGAGAACTCCCTCAGGCAGAGAGATGCATGAACCCTGCAGGAACCATAGGTAACCCCTAGTGTGAACTGAGGGTAAATGGTTGGAATGTTGACTGCTAATGGGACATTTGTGGTGCAGGGTGGCCACTCTTTGGCCATGTGATAAATTCCTGTACAATAAAATATTTCTGGTATCTGATATGTTGATGCTTTTTCTGGAAGCCGTAAGTATAATGCAGGCTGGAGCAGTTTATGTCCTTCCTCCCTGGCTGCTTAGAAGAAAATACCAGAGGTAGGCTTGGAAGTTGCCTACATCCTGGCACAGTGGTTACAGCACCAGCCATATACAATGAGGCTGGCCGAGGCCTGCTAAATGACAATGACAACTGCAACCAAAAACAGCTGGGCGTTGTGGCCGACACCTGTAGTAACAGGTACTCAGGAGGCTGAGGCAAGAGAATCGCTTTAGCCCAAGAGTTTGAGGTTGCTGAGAACTGTGACACCATAGCACTCTACCAAGGGCAACACAGTGAGACTCTGTCTCAAAAAAATAAATAAGCAAATAAAAATAAAAAATAAAATAAAAAATTAAAATAACAGAAGTAAAAAAAAAATACCAGAAGTAGATTAATCAGTTTGAATATATTAGAGTCATGTTTCTGAGGGAGGTCTGGGCCAGAGATAGAAATTTGGGAATCTGCTGGAAAGAAAGAGGAAACTTTCTGGATATTTCTGCAACTTCTATGCAAATCTAAAATTATTTCAATATAAAAGTTTTTAAGAGAAAAATCAACAAGAAATCCTTGAAGAACTGGCTATCTTAAAATTTTAGCCTCTATGCTCAGCGCCTGTAGCTCAGTGGTTAGGGTGCTGGCCACATGTACCAGTTCAAACCCACCTGGGCCTGCTAAAACAATGACAACAACAATAAAAAATAACCAGGAGTTGTGGTGGGCGCCTGTAGTCCCAGCTATTTGGGAGGCTGAGGCAAGAGAATCGCTTTAGCCCAAGAGTTTGAGGTTGCTGTTAGCTGTGACACTGTTGTAACCCAGCCCGCTTTCCCCTGCCCACTCCTGTTCCCCAGCCCTCACCTGTTCCCCCCACCCTCTCCAGCCCATTTCCCTCCTCCTCCCTTCTCCCCCCAGAGTCAACTCCAGGAACAAAGCAAGTCCCTCCTCCCCCCAGGGTGGCAGAGAACACATTCCCAGGCCCCCTTCTTCCTCCTAGAGTTGCCAAGAACAAGCTTGAGGTACAAGGAAAAAAGTCCCAAGTTTCACAAAATCCCCAAGTTCTCAGTAGATGAACAACGGTGGAAAACTCACTGAGACTTGATTAATTACTGTTGTATAACCATAACCATTGTGATATGAAATGTGTCCATTGTCAACTGAAACTGTATTATTGTTCCATTGCTGTATCTATGACTACCTGAGTTGTAACCCCCCTTTTTCACAAAGCCTATAAAAGGTAACTCACACTCTCACTGGCTGCTGACTGTCTCTCGGAGCAGCAGCCCCTGCAGCAGGTAAAATAAATTACCAATTCATTAACCTAAGTGGGGGTCCGAGTCTATTTTTCCAGGTCCCCTAAGTTATTTCAACACCACCACACTCTACTGAGGGTGATATACTGAGACTCTGTCTTAAAAAAAAAAAAAAACAAAAAATAGGCTCTAAAATTTTTACTTAATGGATAAAATTCAAAAAAACAAACAATACCAAGTGATAACAAGGATGTGGCACAATGGGAGCTCTCATATCCTGGTGACCATGTAAATTCACGCAGTCAATCTTTTTCCTTTGGTCCAACAGTTTTCTGTGAATCTGGTCAAACTGATCGACATCATGAATATGGAAACTCGTTTGCTATTTCTTTACTATTTGTAATGCCTGTACATGTTACTGGATGTATTTTGGATTCTTTATGGGTCTGGAAACATGTCTTATTCAAACAGCCCCTTCCTAAAAGTATTATTACACTACATGGCGTTTTCCTAGAACAAAGCCTCTATTAATAAAAGTAGATCCCCTATATAGTCAACATTTTTGGTGTCTACTAGCTGCACGGTGTGTTCGCATCACTAACCACAATCCCACCAGAGGGCGCTCATTCCCTTTCTATCTAGTCGCCTCCATCAGAGACTTAGAAAAATCCAGGTTAAACACTCAGAAAAAGGTTTTCATATTTAATCCTCAAAAATTTACCGAGAATTTACTGTGCCACCAGGTGCGGGTCTGTGTTTACAAGAAACAATGCTGAGTTAAGCAATACTACTAGAGGCTCAGAGCATAGCAAAGACTCAAAGTAAGCAACCGGCTACTATAAAGTGGGGTTAGTAAAGGGTTTCTAGGACCTTGGAGTCTGTGGTTGAAAAACCAGCTCCAAGGCTTAGAAGCCAGCAACAATTCATTAAGAGAGCCCAGACAGCTTCCGCTCAGTATTCGGGCAACGATCTCCGCCCACCTGGTGTTGTGTCAGGGCCAGGGACCTCCCCTTGGGTGGCTCCATTTGTCAGCTCCGCCAAATCCCCATCTCCGGCCTTTCCCCAGGTTTCCTGCAGCTCTCTGACAGTTCATTTCTGTACTAGATCAACGCTAGCCTTGAGGACAAGGGAAAACTAACAACCAGCTGACATAGCTGGCTCCGCCCATTCTTTTTCCGGTTTAAAACCTGGGGGCTTTTCCTGTTCTGAATTCCTAGATTTCCTGTCTGAATCTCGCGAGAATTGGGGGCCTCGCGGGAAGTTAGTTTGAGTTCTGATGGCAGCGGGTCTTCGGCCACACGCATCAGAATCTGTCTGGTCAAGGATGACGTTTGCGTGGCTCCAGAGCCCCTCTGTGAAAGGGCTTGGAGGAGCTCCGGTGCGCTCCTAGACGGGAGAGTCCCGGGCCGCCTCCTGAGCTTGGCTCTCCGGGACACCAGGAGCTCGCATTGTGGATCCTGCTGAGCAGTGCGGGGCCGCTGTGCGAGCCGGGTCTCCTGAACCCAGTTTAACTAAATACCGCCCCCTACCAGCTTGACTGCTGCGCGGCTTCTGTAAGCCGCTAGGGGGAAGCCGAGGCGAGGCATGGCCGACCCAGGCTGGGCTGGCGGGAGTCCAAGAAGGTTTTCTTCCCCTCCGCCAGCCCTGAGTGCCACGGTGGCGCTGGTGGCGGCCGAGAGACAGAATGCTTATGGGCCTGCCAGCTTCGCAACCATAACCTGTAATCTTGACCAGGAGCGACGCCCTCCGGGGAGGCGCCCCTCCCGCCTCTTCTGTGGCCTGTGGTCGGCTCCGACCTTTTTAATCACTCAGCTCATCCGAGGGTTGAAGCACCTGCCGGATGGGGCGGGGAGGCAAATATAAGTGCCTCTCCTCGGTAGCGAGACTGGGTGGGCAAGCCTGCAATCGCTCCGGGGAAACCGATCCTGGAATGCGGGATGACGACGCGGCTTGGTTCTGCCCTCTAGGAGTGCCCAGACACCGACTTAAAATGACTTGGCACCAGAGCCCCTACCGGCTCCCTATTATGCAGCTGCTCCAGAGAAGAGGGAGACCCCAGGGACTGTAAAGTCAAATAGGACAGAGCGTAACTGTTCAGCCAACACTTTGAGCTACCCAGCCGTCCCTCGACCCCTCCCTCTCTCCCAGCCTCGGTGTCCGGTTACCGCTCCTCTGCTCTCATTGTGATTTTGGGCCAGACTAGGGGGAAATGGCCGGGGAAGGTCCCGTGCGGCTGTATAAAATTGGCAGCCTCAAAACGAGGGGTAGGCGGGTGTGCGACGTCGAGGGGCGGGGAGAGGGGGCGGAGGAGCTGCTCTCTGAATCCAAATCCGTGGCCCCTCAGAAATCCTCAGGCGGGAGCAGAGGTGGCTGGTGGGCCCAGCTGATTCGTGCCCCTCAGCTTTCTTTCCACTGCCTCCTCTTTCGGACTGGAATCACGGCTGCTGCGAACCGCCCGGTCCTGGACACTAGGTGAGCGTTCTGGGCCCCAGGCCACACACAAGGGACACTCCCCCCTTCGCGCCCCCCCCCCTGCCTCGTGCCCAACACACACACACACACACACACACACACACACACTTTCCATCCCCGTTAACAACTTACTTCTGGAGCGGCCCAGTCCTATCCTGGGACAATTAGCATCAGAGTTGGATGGTGTATGTTGGTGATGCTCCTAGGGGAAGGAGGCAGGGTGCGCACTCGCTTGTGCATGCCCGAGATTTATCACCCCTTCCTATCCACCTCTCTTCACTCCTCAGCCAATTAATTGCCAATTGGCATAACTCAATAACCCCTAAAGGCCTCGCTAGGCCTCTGTGTTGGGAGTGGGAGTCTACTTCAAGGTAGCAAGAGAGGGCAATGCTAGGGTGAGCTTTGATACAGGAGCAATAAAGTTGGTCTTTCAGCATAGGCATTGTTTTTGACCTCCTAACCTGGCTTCTGTCCCTGGCAGGGTGCCACGAACACGCTGATGCCCCGAGTGCTCGCAGGGCTTCCAACTAACCATGCTGCAGCCTCCAGCAGCTGCTTTGGCGCTGCCCCTGCTACTGCTACTGCTGGTGGTGCAGACACCGCCCCCGACCAGCGCGAGGCCATCCCCAGGCCCGGATTATCTGCGGCGTGGCTGGCTGCGGCTGCTAGCGGAGGGCGAGGGCTGCGCTCCCTGCCGGTTAGAAGAATGCGCCGCGCCTCGCGGCTGTCTGGCGGGCTGGGTGCGCGACGCGTGCGGATGCTGCTGGGAATGTGCCAACCTCGAGGGCCAGCTCTGCGACCTGGACCCCAGCGCTCACTTCTACGGGCGCTGCGGCGAGCAGCTTGAGTGTCGGTTAGACGCAGGTGGCGACCTGAGCCGCGGAGAGGTGCCGGAGCCGCTGTGTGCCTGCCGCTCGCAGCGCCCGCTCTGCGGGTCCGATGGCCGCACCTACACACACATTTGCCGCTTGCAGGAGGCGGCCCGGGCTCGGCCCGACGCCAACCTCACTGAGGCGCACCCGGGGCCCTGCGAATCGGGTATGCACGGCCCAGGTTCCCTACTCTCAACACTTGGGCTTCCTAGAGACTCTGCTCCCAGACCTCCAACAGCATTGGGGAGAAAGAAGAATCAGTTTGGGCAGGCCTCTGAGTCCAGTATAAGATCATGCTCTCCCTTACTAGCCACCCGAAGATGGGGTTCCAGAGCTTTGTGCGCAAGCCATGTGCTCTGAGCAGCAGGCACACCCCAGAACTGGCTGTCAGGGACAAACCCTCTGAGGGTGCAGACACATAGCCTATGACCGGCTCACAATTGAGAGAATGAAGCGACCCCATACTTTGCCCAGACAGACAGACTTGGGTTCCTGTTGAGATGCAATCAGGTTTTGCTTGAGCAGAGGTTTTGTTTTGGGTTGTTTTTTTTTTTTTTTTTTTGAGATAAGGGTCTCACTCTGTTGCTAGGGCTAGAGTGCCATGGCCTCAGCCTATCTCACAACAACCTCAACCTCCTGGATTCAAGCGATCCTCCTGCCTCAGCTTCTCCAGTAGCTGAGACTACAGGTGCCCACAATGCCCAGCTAATTTTCCTATGTTTACTAGAGACAGGGTCTTGCTCTTGAGTGTTGGTTAGACACAGGCAGTGACCTGAGCCTTGGAGAAGTCTCAAACTCCTGGATTCAAGGGATCTTGCCTCCTCAGCTTCTCAGAGTGCTAGGATTACAGGCAGTGAGCCTGCTGGGGCAGGTTCTTAAAGCAAAATTTTCACCTCACCTCTCTCCTTTTCTCCTGCATTTAGGGAATAGGTAAGGTGGGGAGCTCTTCTAACTCTCCCTCCCCCTAATCCTGAGGGCCGGGGGACATTCAAGCCTCAAGTTTTCTTTGGCAGGTTTAGTAACTTTCATTTCCTGTGCCCCTGGCTGGTCTGGTCTGGCTGAGGCTGCAATGAAAGCAAACACCCTGTGAGAGGGTAGGGGGGGTCCCCCAACAATTTCCCCCACTTCTCTGGGTTTCCTGTCTGATGCCCAGGTCTGGATTCAGGTTCTTTGCTTTTACTGATGATGTCCCAGGGGATTGGGCTGCTTTTCAGGTTTTGTGGAACTGGAGCTGTTAGAAAATGGGGAAGTGGGGAGGTGTTGCAGAGAAGGAGCCCCAGGAGGGTGGAATGAGGACAAGGGAGCAGTCAGGGACAGTGTGGCTGCCACACTGAGGTGTGGGTCTGTGTGCTTGAGTGTTTGTGCATCATTTCTGTAAGGTGCTCTGTGTGCACAAGTGTGCATGTGCATCTCCATGTCTGTACCTTTGTGTGTACCGGCATGTATATTTACATGTCATGTTGTGTTTATGGATGTGTATTTACCTCAGCATACATTGTGTTTTGCCACAAGCATGTCTACAGTAATTTTTATATCATGTCCTTGTGGGGATGATGTTCTCAAGCCTTCTGCCTCTACCCCCAGAGCCCCAGATCGTGTCACACCCATATGACATTTGGAATGTGACAGGGCAGGATGTGATCTTTGGCTGTGAGGTGTTTGCCTACCCCATGGCCTCCATCGAGTGGAGGAAGGATGGCTTGGACATCCAGCTGCCAGGGGATGACCCCCACATCTCTGTTCAGGTAGGGACAGAGAGCAGAAGCTTCCCTCAGGCAGTCCAGGGCCCCTCTCAAAAGGACCCTGCTGACTCTTTGTCTGGCTCCAGTTTAGGGGTGGACCCCAGAGGTTTGAGGTGACTGGCTGGCTGCAGATCCAGGCTGTGCGCCCCAGTGATGAGGGCACCTACCGCTGCCTTGCCCGAAATGCCCTGGGTCAGGTGGAGGCACCTGCTAGCCTGACAGTGATCACACCAGGTAAAATGTAAGCTCTGAGCTCTGGGGATTGGGAGGTGAAGTGGATTAGGGACCTTGGATGTGTGTTTAAGAAACAGTTCTCTTGTACATGTGCATGAGGGTACACACATAAACATATCCTTCCCACAGACTGGGATATGTGGGCACCAACAGTCCCTCTCTCCTGTTGTCTCATTTGGCCACATGTTTGCAGATCAGCTGAACTCTACAGATATTCTCCAGCTGCGGTCACTAAACCTGGTTCCTGAAGAGGACGCTGAAAGTGAAGAGAGCGAGGATTACTACTAGGTCCAGAGATTTGCCCCATTGGGGTGGGTGAGCAGGCATAGTGCTCAGTTCCTGCTCTTTAAAAGACTTTAAAAGGGGAAGGAGGGTCCCTTCATGGATTGCTTTAAGGCTCTTAGTAGGGGTGATCATGGTGGTTGGGGAGTCTACTTGCCTCTAGAAGGGGGTTGTAGAGGGGGAAAACAATAGGAGAAGTGGTGTGCAAAGGGGCCCCTGTAGGAGCTGCCTTGACCAGGAGTGTCTCCACCATGGACCAGCCAGGACGAAGACAAGAGCTGCCTGCTGCTCCCCAGGCTGCTCCCCAGGCTGGGGCGGGGGCCGAGGCAGACACAAAGAGGCATAGGCACAGGCACCAGGATCCTCTACTTCTTTCCAACAGCCCTTCACCATCCCTGCCTAGCCAGTCTCTTCTAACTGTGCTTCTCTGCAGGCCATGATTCCACTATTTTCCTAGTCCCTCACCTTTACGTAACCTGTCTTGAGTTTGTCCTCTTTAATTCTTGGCTGCACTTACTGACTGCAGTCCACTTTGCTGCTTTGCCATTTTTTGTACAAGAGGGCAGAGTGGAGCATGGTATAGTTTCCCCCAGTAAGAGGGGCGGGGCTGGCCCCATATCTCATACCACTGTATTAGACAGAGCCTAGCATGGACTAGGCACAGTAAACACCAATAAAGATTTATAAATTATCTAAGCCACACAGATGCACGGATATTTCATGCAGATGTGCACATGAAGATCAGACATCCCTGAGAGGCCTCCTGCACTAATAGGGTTCTGGCTTGCAGAACTGCAGGTCTTGCCCTCTAAGCACATGCTTGCCACATGTATAGAGAGGAAGGCTGGAACTCTGGCCTTCCTGTCTTGTAGGGGGAGAAGGTGGAGCCATCTGGTTGGAGGGCAGTTGTCCTCAGTCTGCCTTCCCTTGGGGCTAAAATACAGTTAAATAGCTGCCCCTCTGTTCATCTTACTCTGGTCTCCTTCCTAGATAGAGTAGGGAAATCAGATTGGTATGGGTAGGGCCCCAAAATGAAAGCATAAATTGGATTAGGGAAGAGAGAATGTTGGCCACCTTTGTGGGCCATACCTTTCCCCAACTCCCACAGGAATCTACCCGTCCCGAGTGAACCCAAGGCCTGCTTCCTGTCTGTCCCAATTGTGACCTGTCCTATCTGGCTTGGGGTCCCTCACACAACTGCACTTTTTGGCTCCCCAAATCTCTTCCCTCATTCTCCTTACCTAGCACAGGGACATTGGTGAGACCCAGTGTTTATTGAATGGTTGAAGGAGAGGATATAAGTCAGAGAAGCCAAGACACACGGTGTGTGGATGGCGACGGCCTCCTACGCTCCTGGGCTCCGCCCGGAGCCTGGCGCCACCGCAGGAGGGACTGCTCTAAGCCAGGCGGCGTCTGAGTTTGTCCTCTGGGGCCCTACGCAGGGAGCCTGGCCTCTTGGGAGAGGCGTGGTCTGGAACCCCAACCCCAGAGTTTGGCCGCTCCTACAGTGCTCCACGCACTACCATCTACTGTCGCCTTGGCGCGGTACCCTAATGCGCAAGACGGGTTTAATTGGCAAACCCTGGCTGGAGCCAGGCGGTCTCAGGAGCACAAGCAGGTTGGATACTTGCAGCGAATTCCAAGGCGACCGCCAAAACAGGAGCAACAGGGTGAGTGGGGGTGGGGCGTGCTGTGCGGCTTTGAGCCAGAGGAAAGTCCCGCTAAGGAACTGGAAGAGGGAAGGTGAGTATGAGTCCCTGCGTCAGCCTGGGCATCTGCCCCAAGCGTTTTCTTAACCCAGCTGACTCGAAGGCGCCCCCTGCGGGCCCAGAGATCCTACAGCGCCCACCTGCGATGCCGAAGCTCTCCACCAAAAGGCTCAGCCCACTGGAGTGTGGGACACCGCTCCTGGAGGATCCGTACCCCTCTATCCGCACTTGCAGACTTTGTAGGATACTCAGGAGCAGACTTCTTGCGGCCTCAGTTTCTCCTTCTGCTGCCATTCTGGTTCAAGCCTCACGGTCTGGAACCGGAGGAACCCCTGCTGCCCACCGCCCCCACCCTCCTCGCACCCCGCCCCTGCTGTAGCGGAACCGCTTTAATAACGTCGCTGGAAAGTGACACGCGATTTATTATTAAAGTAATGCGGGCGCGGGGACGGGAAAGGTTTAATAAACGCGCTGAGATGCCGAGGATTATTCACCGCAAATAAATGAGAGCGCGGGCAGCGTTTTAATAAATAATTTCCCGCTGCTCCCGGGGGGAAGAGAGGGGAGGGGGGAGCTGAGCCGCTGCCAGAATTACCGGCTTCTCCTCCCCTCGGGTTTCCAAGCCTTCCCCGTGTTTTTCGTCCTAGGTTGCTCATACCCGAGATGTGAGATTCCAGTAGAGCCTACCCGGAGTAGCCCAAGCCTGAGGGCGGGAGAGGCCCAGTTCCACCTTACTTCCCCCAACCTTTGGGATTTTAAGTAGTTTAAAGATCCAGCGAATGCAATTTTCTTTAGGCTTCCACACAGAGACCCACAGTCAAGACCCGACCCGGGCAGGGAAGGTTAAGCAGGATCAGCTCCTGCCAAGCCCAAGGTTCCTGGTCTCAGCAGGGTCAGGCCATTTTCCTCCCCGCTTTTGACTGACCAGGCTGGGTGTCCATCTCTCCTTCACCTGGGGCAAGGTGTGAGGAGTAAGCCAAAAGGGGCTATGTGTACAAATGACCCTGACTCTGACCTATTCTTCGGGCCGTCATGGGGAAAAGGGCAGCTGCGTCGGCGGGCTAGTTAACACAATGGCTCTACAAAAGGGTCCTTCAGCCACGCCGGTCTGAAGTGAAGTGAGGATGTACCGGCGAAACCCAGCCCTTGGCTAGCTGGTAACGGGTGGATTTCAGGACTAAGCGAATTGGAGCCCCCAGTGGGAGGCCGTCCCTCCAAAAGAAGTCTGGGGGCCCGAGAGGAGAGGCCACGATCTCAGGCTTTGGGAACCGAGAACACACTCGCTGAGCCGGCGGTGGTGGAGGGGAGCGCCTGGGGAACACCTGGCTCCGCAAGTTTTGTGCCTTAGCAGAAAGAAGCGACATCTCTGGCAACCCTTGGGAGTACAGGAAATGGGAATGGCGAAAGAGTGCCATCTGGTGGGTATTTCTGATAGTGGCAGTCAGACCTGGATCGGGGCCTTGAGACTGTTTAACTGGAAACATCTGAGTAAAAAGATGCTTATTTGTACTCATTTAGTATATGTGAACGTTCACATTTATGTGTTGTACATATGTGATATCTATATATATGTGTGTGATAAGTCTATATGATGTGTTCAAAGTAGTTAGATTTATATGCATAGTATGTATATCACAATGTTATATATGTGGTTATCTAAACACACATATGAGTGTATGGAAATACATTAAGGTTGTGTGTGTGTGTATACATGAGCACGAGCACTGTATATATGTATGTATTTACATTTATTTGCGAATATGTGTTCCAGTGTATGTCATTCTTTCTACAAATATTTGTTTTTTACAGTATTTTTTTTTGGCCAGGGCTAGATTTGAACCTGCCACCTCCAGTATATGGGGCGGCACCTTACTCCTTTGAGCCACAGGCGCCGCCCAATATTTTTTTTTTAAACAGTCTCACTTTGTCACCCTTGGTAGAGCACCATGGCATCACAGCTCACTGCAACCTCCAACTCTTGGGCTTAAGCTATTCTCTTGCCTCAGCCTCCCAAGTAGCTGGGACTACAGGCACCCGCCACAATGCCAGGCTATTTTTTGGTTGTAGTTGCCATTGTTTGGTGGGCCGGGGCTAGATTTAAACCCACCAGCTCTGGTGTATGTAGCTGGCACCTTAGCCACTTGAGCTACAGGCGCCAAGCCTCTACAAATATTTTGTGATGTACCAGTCCTGTTGTGGGTGCTGGGGCTGCGTCATGGGAAAAAGTAGTCCCTGCGCTCATGGAACTCCCATTCTAGTCTAAAATGTGTATGTGGGAATGCATGTATACTTACATTAATTTTATGTTTGTATTTACAGGATTATTGGCACATGTGCATGTGACTCTGTCTTCATGTGTATGTGTATGGGGTAGACAAGCTTAGACTCTAGTGGGCCTGGAGATGCCCTGCCCAGGCACTTGTCACCTAGAACCCTATTCTGAGCATGCAGGCAGCTGAGGGCAGAGGGAAGGATGCTGGAGACATAGGCCTATTACCTCTCAGGTAAATTTTGGTTATTTCCTCAGCCCTCTGAATAACTAAATTCTTTCTAAACAGGGAACAGCTGTGAAAGTCCCTCTGTGGTAATGAAAAGTTAACAAAGATCTAGTCTCACCTATGCTCAACCTAGAGCCCACCCCACTTTAAGTAGAAGGGTGCTGGCTTGGGTATGGTATGAGTGAGGTATGAGGTTGGGGATAGGAATAAATTATCTTGGGAGAGTTATGGAGGCACTTAGAAACAGAGAGACTGAGCCAGGGAGGCAGGGAGCTCTGGGAGTTGGCTACAAAGGGGAGATGGTGATGGGGCCTGAGAGGAGTGCTGAGGTCAGAGGGGGGATGGAGTTGGGCTGGCAGAGGGACAGAGAGAGATGCTCTGGCACAGGGATAAACCGGTCTTGGGGTGGAACTTGGAAGCTAATTCAGGGGGAGTCATCCTCCCTTTCTCCTATCCCTCCCTTCTCCTTGCCCTACCTTTGTTCTCTGGCTCTCCCTCTTCCCTCTGCTCTGGCTGGCTCCCACAAGTGCAGAGGGCAAAGGAGGAGAACTAAGGTTCCAGGGTTTGGTCCTGCTTAGGTGACTCACCAAAGTGGTGAAGAGGTGGGGCAGGGCTGATAACATCAGTGTCCCATGAAGTCTAGTCCCAGCCACCTGGGTCACTGGCTACCCAACTGCCATTACCAACTTCTGGTTTAGGCTCAGCCCAAAAGAAGGTTTCAAACAAGAATGGGGCCTGGGTCTGGGAAATGTCCCAGAATGTCACCCTTTCCCCAACACACACAAACTCTTCTGAGGCTGAACTGGGAAAGGTGCTTCTGAGTCATTTCTTCCTTTTTCCCTCTTTTTGCTAGATGTCTTGCAGATGCAGTCATGTGTAGGAGTCTTGCAGGGCCATTCTAATTGTTGGTCTGTGGTAATACCTCATACCTCTCCCTCCTTCTCACCCTTATTTGTTGGATTACTTCACCCTAAAGCCAGGGTTTCTGCCCCCACCCCCCCCCTGTCCCCATTCTGTCTCTTCACTGCCTTTCTTCCCTCTCTCCAGTCCCTCTTTTCTTCTTAGGGTTGAGATCTTAGATCTTCAGGCTGACTATGTCTTCACTGGTCAGGGGAGTGGGGAAGGAAATAGACTGAAGTTATAGGCCAGCTCTTGGCCTGGATTTATTTTGGGCATTTTTTCTGCCATTTGGGTGACTGTAGGCTCTCTGGAAAGGGTGAGCAGTTATGAAACTCTAGTTCTTTGACAAGAGTTACCCCACCTTCATATGTCCTCCCATCTTCTTGGTTGGAGAGCACCTCAGAAGGCAGGCAGGACTTGAAGGGACTAAAATTCCCAGCCCTTTCCCCATCTCTGTCTCTGTGAGAAGCCTGAGGAAGTGATGGAGTCTCCCAGGATGAGGGTTGAGCAATATTGCTTCCCGCCCCACACCTGAGCCCACCCTGAGATAACTGGAGTAGGGCTAGAGAAGGCCTCACTGTTCTTCTGGTTTAACTCCTTAGTGTCATAGGTGTTAAATTCTGGGGGCAGTGGTCTCTGAAGGATAATGATGAGTCTTCAGGAGCAGAACTGGAGGCTCAGAGGTCAAGGGTCAGCTGGAAAGGGGACATGATGTTTTGCAGCATGGGGTTGAGTCTCAGTTCTGCTGCTTTTTAAGTGCATACCTTGGCAAGTTTCTTAACCTACCTTCTTTTGTGTCCTTCTCTGCAAAATAGTGGTAAAACTTACTCCGTGGAGTTGTGACAAGGATTAGAAATCTTATAAACAATGTGTCTGGGGAGGGAGGTGGATGGGTGGAGGGGGGGTGATTGGGGGGATCACCTCTGTGGTTTGCCTTACAAGGGTACAAGTGGATCTTTCTGAAAGTAGAATATAAATGTCTTAACACAATAACTAGGAAAATGACATAAAGGCTATGTTAACCAGTTTGATGAAACTATTTCAAATTGTATATGAAAACACCACACCGTACCCCATGATTGCATTATTGTACACAGCTATCATTTAATAAATAAATAAATAAATAAAACAATGTGTCTGGAACAGAACACAAGTTCAACAAATGTCAATTTTACTACATATTACCATTTGGGGGCAGGGCACCCAGTGCAAAGCTTCCCTACTAAAGTGGGTATGTTGGACAATGGGGTCATTGCAATCTTGGTGCCTGCCTGGAGGAGGTCTTAGGAATTAGGCCTTAAGAAGAGGAGAAGGGCTGGACAGGGTTGGGCAGGGACTGGGCTTCCAGAGAGCTCAGCAGTCTTCACCCCCCACTTACCATCCCTCCTCAGGGAGCTCCTGTCAGAACCCAGGGCTCAAGCTCTGGGCTTGTGAGGAGGGGCGTCCCCCAAACTCACCTCCATCCATCTCTTTTATCTGGGCTGCTGAAGGGCTGGAGCTCCAAAGGGGCCTCTGATGGGGACCAGATACAGTCCAGGCGGAAGCAGCCGGAACTGTGCTGAGCTGGAGCTGAGGACTGGGCCAGGGGGTCAGTGAAGACAGATAAAGCTCAGAGCAGCTGGAGGCTCAGGAGACCCATGGGGGAGGTCAGCAGGGACTGAGGGCCAGCTGTGTCCTGAGAGGAGGCAAGGCCGGAAGCTTCTGATGTGGATCAGTGTCTATCAAAGACTTCAAATGGCCAGACAAGGCCTTGGAAGGTGGGAAGTTGGGGCCATAGCTCCCTCCCCAAGTGTGGCTGGTGGAAGGCCAGGGTGCCTGCCAGGAATGAGGGTTAGTCCTGGGGAGAAGTTGAGCCCAGGGGAAGCCCTCAGGAGCAGGCCTGAGTCAGGGGTCCTGGGGGCTGCCTTACCTTTAAGACAGAGATGGGGAAAGGGCTGGGAAGCTATTCTGAGATTTTAGTTCCTGTTTTAATTAACTTTGAAGGGCTTGGGGCCTCTCTGAACGCCAGGGAGGGGAGCAGAGTAGACATTTATTTTCCTCTTTTCCCTTTTAAAGACAATTTTATTAAATCACTTTGTTTTCATTCTGGGTTGAACATGGGGCGTTTAAATGGAAAAGTAATTACTTCACCTCGTTTGCTTATAGAGGGAGGAGAGTTGGGAAAGGGAGGAACGTCAGCAGAGGAAGAGGCTGCAGCCTCGGGCTGGTACATACATGCATGCCTGTGCAAATGTATACATGCACACAGAAGTCTGCTCACACTCACACCAGAATCAATGTCCACCCATATCCTTCACACCGGCACGTGTTGTGTGCCCACAGGAAGACCACCCTTCTCCAGTCTAGACACCTCATACTTGCAAGCACACGTCCACATTCTCCTGAGGACACTCTTTCACTGTGGCCACACTAGCAGGCAAAAGCGCTGGTTCTCATACACAAACACAACACGTTGTGCTCACAATACACACACCCTCACAGGGACCCTCACACCTCCTTCCAAGCACCTGTGTATGTGTCTAAACACACACTCATAAATACACACACACACAACATAGTCAAGTACTTTCAAGCCTCTTGAGGCTTAGTACCATAGTCAAGTACCACAAGCGCCCATAGGTTCAGACACACAATTACTACAGACTCCTATTCTCAAATACAAAAGCACACCCTGAGAAGCACCCTTGGGGACAGATGTAGGAGGGGGACATAGTGATGGAGAAGGTGAAAGAGTGGTGAATCTCTCCCCTTTAGTGGGATTTTTGGGCCCCCAAATCTACTCAGGCTGCTCCATGAACACCTTCCTCTGTACCTGTGAGGTTCTCAGAATGATTCCTGGCAACCTTGACTCCATAGCTTCTAGGACATTTGCTCCTGCTTCCTCCTAGTGGCCTCCTGCAGCACAACCCCACCCTCCACCTCTGATCGCTGGAGCTGGGCAGAAGGCCCCACAGGTTTTCTGGGCTCAGCCAGGCCCTTCCAGGCCCCAGGTTCTAAACGCAGTTTCCCTGACCCCCCTCCTCCCCCACTGTATGAACTGGCATTGGAGGGGTTAAAATCTCAGTAGCACTCCCTTCCACCCCCACCCCTGGCTGGTACTTCCAGGGCGAGAGCCTGGTTCTCGGGAGCTGTACCTGTACTTTGTCTTCATCTGTCACCCCTTCTGACAGTCAGATACATCTTGTGGGGGGTGTGGGGGGGTGGAGGAGCAATAATTAACCTCTTCCACCTCATCCTCTCAAATGCTGTTGCCATTGCCTCCACCACAGTTGCATCAGAGTCTGCAGCAGGCGAGAAGAGGAAGGGAGGGAGGTGGAGGAGGTGGAGAAGGAGAGAGGGGCGAAGGGAGAAAGCAGGAAGCTCACAGAGTGATGCCGGTGGGAGCAGAGAGGAAGGGCCCTGACATTTTCACTGCCCTGCCAACCACTTTTCTCCACTCCTTTCCTGGGACACCTCCAGGCAGATGGCAGAGGTGACTAGAGGGGTCTGAGAAAGCCTACTGTGCCCACAAATTCCCCACTAGCTCCACACCTCAGGAGCCCCTGGGGAGGCAGAGCTTGGCGAGGGACTCTTCACATCTGAGCTCTGCACAGGGGCAGCAGGACTGAGAGGGCTGGGTGTGCATGCAGCGAGTGGGGGTACCCTGCTGGCGTCTCCTATTAAGAGAATGAATAGAGCTTGCCTTAAGAACCAATTTTTCTTCCAGTCATTGAAGAGGGAGGGGTCTTGGGTTATTCCTGGGGCAGGCAAGTGACTCCAGATTTGGGGGGGGAGACAGAGGCCACTTCGAAAGAGAGAAGCAAGCCCCTGGGGTTTGGCTGGAACCAGAGCTGGGATAAGAAGACAAATTTGTCTTGAGCTAGGTCTCTGGATGAGGCAGGTGGGACTGAGGGTCAGGTAAGAAATGTCTAAACAAGGAGCGGAACTAGGATGTAGCCACACTGTTCCTGAGCCCTGAGTGTTTCCAGGAAGGACTGATCCTGGAGTCTTTGGGGAGGAGAGAAGCCACCATCATGGGAAGAAGAGGGCTGCTGTCACTGCTGGGGCTGGCAGGGGTGCACAGAGACAGAGGCTGGGCCCTGATTATCCTCCAGGCAGCCTGAAGGCCAGGAGAGTCTAGTTTTTCCACCACTTTGACAAGTTATTAGTTGAATCTGTCATCCTTGTAGTGTCTGAGAAATAGGACATTTTCTCTAAGGTCTCTGATAGACTTGTGGACACAGCGTGGTTCATGAATCAGGATCCCTGGGTGTGAATCCTCGTTCTGCCACTAACATCTGGACTTCAACTTTCTCATTTATAAATGGGACAAAGTCTATAGACACTGCTGACACTGATGTTTTGTCATCTTCTATGTCCCAAGGAACCTTATGTTTAGGATCAGCTGAGCCCTCCTCCAGCTTATATATACTCTTGAGTCCTGCTGACCCCTGCACAGCAAATACACAGACAAAAAGACATTCCTGGGCAGCGCCTGTGGCTCAGTGAGTAGGGTGCCGGCCCCATATACCGAGGGTAGTGGGTTCAAACCCAGCCCCAGCCAAACTGCAACAAAAAAATATAGCTGGACATTGTGGCGGGTGCCTGTAGTCCCAGCTACTTCGGAGGCTGAGGCAAGAGAATCGCTTAAGCCCAGGAGTTGGAGGTTGCTGTGAGATGCCATGGCACTCTACCAAGGGCGATAAAGTGAGACTCTGTGTCTAAAATTAAAAAAACAGCATTCCTACATGTGTGCCCTCTCTCTGCTCTCTCTCATACACACACACATACACACACACACACACAGAGTCTCCTTGTCCTGTGTGCTATGTGTATCCCTAGATTCCCAATCATCTATAAAATTTGCTGTGGTTGAGAAGGAAGGGCCAGGGCACCTAAACAGTAAAGCTGACTCTATGAATTTCTGTTAAAAGAAGAAGAAAAAAGGCTTAACGGAACTGTGAAGTGGACGTTAGCACTGGAAAGGGCTTGCCAAATGTGGAGAAGGGGCATTGAGAAAGCAAAGAGAGCCAGCCTTAGAGAGGTGTAGAGAGAGAAAAAATGAGAAGTTAGTGTAGCTGCAGGGACTCACTGCTGAGAGTGCGGAGTGAAACAAGCTGACAGCCTGTCAGGAAGTCACCACAATGCTTCCCACACCCTGTCTGTCAGGTTCCGTCTCCCCAGGGGAGGAGCCCCTGTGAGTCAAGCTGTTCTCTGTCCCCTGTCCTCCCTCTCCACACACACATACAGCCCTGCTCCAGAAGACAAGGTTCATTTCTGGCTTTCTTCACTTGGAGGGAAGAGGAGAGAATCAGGAATAAGTCAGGAGCGCCTAGGGTGGGGCCACCTAGACTGGTGCTGAGTACCCCAGGGCTGTGTGGTGCTTCAGATTCTGGGCTGGTGTAGCATGTAAGGTAGAGATGGACATTTCTCTATTAGCACAGAATCTGGAATGGCCATGGATCACCTAGGACACATCAGGGTCCTAGAACAAAGCAAGGCTCTTGTATAGCTTAATCTTCATGAAGGGAAGAGTTGGAGTCTGAAGAGAATGTCAGGCAGCCTCATTTTCTTTCTTTCTTTCTTTCTTTCTTTCTTTTTTTTTTTTTTTTGAGACAGAGCCTCAAGCTATCCCCCTGGGTAGAGTGCCCGTGGCATCACATCTCACAGGAACCTCCAACTCCTGGGTTCAAGTGAATCTCTTACCTCAGCCTCCCAAGTAGCTGGGACCACAGGCGCTCGGCTATTTTTTGGTTATAGCCATCATTGTTGTTTTGGCGGGCCCGGGCTGGATTTGAACCCACCACCTTAGGTGTATGTGGCTGGTGCCTTAGCCACTTGAGCCACAGGCGCGGAGTCCAGCAGCCTCATTTTCCTCCTAGCCTTGGGAGTCAGAAATGATTTCTTGGGCCA
>CAUYQV010194587.1:0-12800 GCA_963574575.1 Galagoides demidoff | reverse complement strand
AGGCGCCCGCCACAACGCCCGGCCATTTTTTTGGTTGCAGCCATCATTGTTGTTTGGTGGGCCCGGGCTGGGGATACGAACCCGCCACCTTAGGTGTACGTGGCTGGCGCCTTAGCCGATTGAGCCACAGGCGCCGAGCCAAAGATGCCATTCTTTAAGGCTGACCAAAAGTTGTGCCGGGCAGAGATGTCCCTGGAACACATTCTGGGCAGTGATGAGTGTGGAAGTACATGAGATGTTCAGGGAATGATTTGTTCTTTGATCTGGAGTGGTAAGCTACTTAAAAGTGGTATCAGATGAAGCTGGATGTGTGGGAAGGGCTATATCTTGACCTTGTTTTTCTTGGTTAAGAGCTTGAATCGGCTCGGCGCCTGTGGCTCAATCGGCTAAGGCGCCAGCCACGTACACCTAAGGTGGCGGGTTCGAATCCCCTTCCCAGGCCCGCCAAACAACAATGATGGCTGCAACCAAAAAATGGCCGGGCGTTGCGGCGGGCGCCTGTGGTCCCAGCTACTTGGGAGGCAGAGGCAGGAGACTCACTTGAGCCTAGGAGTTAGAGGTTGCTATGAGCTGTGATGCCATGGCACTCTACCCAGGGGGATAGCTTGAGGCTCCATCTCAAAAAAAAAAAAGCTTGAATCTTGTAATTGAGCTTTATTGTAAGTATTTAAGATGCAGAGCAACTAGATCAGAGTGATTTTTTTGGAAGGATCTCTTTCAGGTCTGTGCTTAGGAGAGATAAAGTAAAACTAGAGACAGGGAAGCCAGCTGGAATATTTGCCATAGCAGATGATGAGAGCAGAATAGGGCAGTGGTCTTGGGGGGTGGGTTTAAATTATGTGACTTAAGAGCAAGGGTGTTAGGTGACTGGGCATTATTGTGATGTTATTAACATATGACATAGGAGAGAGAGCTGGTTTGGGGGAGTTAATGTTGGTTTTGAGATGATTATGGGTGACACCAGGAGAAAGTATCTGGTATTGGAGGCGAAGATACGAGTTTTGGCGTTTCTGAGAGAGGTAGGAATATAAATGTGGGAGTGATGGCATCTAAATGATAGTGGAAACAGTGAAAATTGATGAGATCACCTGAGTAAAATAGGGAAGGGAAGGAAGTTGAGGTTAGAGCCCAGAGGAATTTTAATGGTATCTGTAGACAGAAAATTTAGGGAGGGAGCCTGAGGAGGAATAATCAGAGCGGTAGGAAAAAGTACTGCCTGGGAAGCCAAGAATGAGAAGAGTTTATAAAAGAAAGCAATAGTGTCTACTGCAGCAGAGAACAAGCAGAGTGAGCTCTGAGAGGCTACTGAGTCATTGGTGACCTTGGTAATAGCAGTTTCGGTGGAGGGTTGGGAATAGAAACTAGAATGCTGTGTCTTAGGGACTGAGTATGAGGTGAGCATATAGAGCCAACAAAAGAGTTAACTTTTTTTTTTTTTGTATGAAAGGTCTTTATTGGTGGTGGGGGGAGGCTGCAGAGCAGCACCAAGGAGGAGAGAAAAGACAAGAGAAAAGAGGAGAGAAAAGAGGGGAGAGAGAAAAGGAGAGAGTGGGGAAGAGAAGAGAGAGAGAGTAGAGAAGAGCGAAGGGGAAGAAGGCTTAACTTTTGAGAAATGTAGTGGTAAGGGAAGAGAGTGGTATTTTCAAGAGGAGGCAGAGAAGACAGGTTCAAAGATTTTTTTTTTTTTTAATAGAGTTTCACTTTGTCACCCTGGGTAGAGTGCTGTGGTGTCATAGCTAACAGCAATCTCCAACTCCTGGGCTTGAGTGATTCTCTTGCCTTAGCCTCCTGAGAAACTGGGACTATAGGCACCTGACACAACTCCAGCTATTTTTTTGTTGCAGTTTGGCCAAGGCCATGTTCGAACCTGCCACCCTCAGTATATGAGGCCAGCACCCTACACACTGGGCCACAGGTGCTGCCACAAAGATTTTTTTTTTTAAAGTTGGGAGATTTCAGTGGAGACCTGATGGGTTGAGAGGAGGAGAGGTTGAGAAATATAGCCAACAAAGGTGCCACATCTCTCTGAATACCCCATATCATTGTGAGAGTTGTAAAGTGGGCTGCTTTGCTGAAGCCTGCAGCCAATAAAGTGTGGGGTAGACAAGGGAGACCTCGTTATTGGGCTGTTTATTGAGTAACCTCTGTATGCCAGGCATTTTTTCAGATACATGTGGACACATTAGACACACCTCTAATGCTCACCACAACTCCCAGAAGTAAGTACTGTCACCATTTTCCAGATGCAGGAACAGATGAATTAAAAAAACATATGGCTAGCCAAAGTTTCAGCTAAATCTACAATGTGTATCCTTTCTACTATCTTTTCCATTAGGAGTTCAATGTTGAGACTCTAAACAGGGTCTTTGAAGGGGGCAGAGATGGCTGGCTTAGAGGGACGAAGGTAGAGTTCTGGAACTGGTGCTAACTTGAAGGGAACATGACTTAATCTCTGGGATGGGAGAGTGGAGAGGGAAAGCCTTGGTCTGATCTTGCTCTGCCTTTTTTCTGCTTAAGCAGTGTCTTCAGTGTTCACAGGCTTTCACTTCATTTTTCTCCATCTTTCTGTAAAGTCTTAGCAGGGCCTCTGAGGTCCCAGTTGCTGCCTAGTGTGGACAGTTTTACAGGGAAAAAGAGGATTGACCTCCAAGCCCAGAGGATCTTATTTGTGACAGACTGCTAATGAGGAATTGCTGAGCTCTAGAATGGCACCTCTCTTTGGCACAGGGACCATGGTAGGTTTCTTCCTGATAAGTATTTTTTTTTTTTTTGAGACAGAGTCTCAAGCTGTTGCCCTGGGTAGAGTGCTGTGGCATCACAGCTCACAGCAGCCTCAAACTTTTGGGCTTAAGTGATTCTCTTGCCTCAGCCTCCCAAATAGCTGGGACTATAGGTGTCCACCACAACACCTTGCTATTTCTTTTGTTGTTTAGCTGGCCCAGGTTGGTTTTGAACCCACCAGCCTTAGTGTATATGGCTGGCGCCCTACCCACTGAGCTACAGGCACCACCCCTGATAAATTTTTTTGAGACAGAGTCTTACTATGTTACCCTCAGTAGAGTGCCATGAAATCACAGCTCATAGCAATCTCAAACTCTTGGGCTCAAGCTATTCTTTTGCCTCAGCCTCCCACCGAGCTGGGACTACAGGTGCCTACCACAATGCCTGGCTATCTTTTGTTGCAGTTGTCATTGTTAGTTAGCTGGCCTGGGCTGAGTTCGAACCTGCCGATTTTGGTGTATGTGGCTGGTGCTGTAACCGAGCCAAGGATTTTTTTTGTTTTTTTGAGGCAGAGTCTCACTCTGTCACCCTTGGTAGAGTGCTATGGCATCACAGCTCACAGCAACCTCCAGCTCTTGGACTTAGGCGATTCTTTTGCCTCCGCCTTCCAAGTAGCTGGGACAACAGGCACCTGCCACAACGCCCGGCTATTTTTTGTTGCACTTGTCATTCGTTGTTTAGCTGGCCTGGGTTGGGTTTGAACCCACCACCCTCGTTGTATATGGTTGCTGCTGTAACCACTATGCTATGGGTGCTGAGCCAAGCCAAGTATTTTTTTATTTAAAACAAATTTTTTTTAGAGACAGAGTCTCACTTTGTTGCCCTTGGTAGAGTGCTGTGGCATCACAGCTCACAGCAACCTCCAGCTCTTGGGTTTAGGTGATTCTCTTACCTCAGCCTCCCAAGTAGCTGGGACTACAGGCACCTGCCACAATGCCTGGCTATTTTTTTTTGTTGCAGTTTGGCCGGGGCTGGGTTCGAACCTGCCAACCTATATGGGGCTGGCGCCTTACTCACTGAGCCACAGGCACTGCCCGAGCCAAATATTTTTATTTAAACTAAATCATTTTGGTTCAGTGGAAAGAGCAAAACACTGAGAATTAGATGACGTGATTTCCATTCTAAGTAATAATTAGATTACTTCAGGCAAGTCACTTCTCCTTTGCATATTTACCTGACTATAAGGTAGAGACTGTGTTTTATGAGTAATCATCTCTGTATCCTGAGTATCTGACATGTGGCCTGACTGAATAGGTGCCTGGAATAAGTTTATTATGGAGCCAGTTAATCTGCTTATCTTTTAAATCAGGCGTCCTCAAACTATGGCCCTTATCCATCCCCCTAGCAGCCAACTTATCCTGGGGCCTGCACTCCGGCCCTCCAGCGGTCTGAGAGACAGTGAACTGGCCCCCTGTTTAAAAAGTTTGAGGACCCCTGTGTTAAATGATGGATATGGATCTTTTGGTTTCTGAAGATCTTTCTAATTCTAAAGTGTATTATTCTGTGAGGCTTATGAGGTTTTAACTATAAAAAATGCTGTCACTAAAGAAAAAGAATGAAAAGAAAAAGAAAAAAAATGCTGTCACTTAGCACCTATTATTTACTAGATGCTATGTAGACTCTTCATGTATTTATTTTTATTTTATTTTGATTTTTTTTTTAAATTTTAAAATTTTGCCTGGGTGTAAGCTTCTTGAGGACTGTACACGTACATGTTGACTGCTGTAGCTCTAGTGCCAAACACAATACTGGGGTGCAATGGGTAGTTGATAAGTATTTGTTGAATAAACGAGTGGGTAGATGTTATCATCCATGAGATAACAGTTCTACAATATAGATACCATAGCCCCATCTTACTGGTAAGACGATTGAGGCTAAAATGTCTCTAAACTAGTAAATGGATAAGAAAAAGAGAGAGGATGCAAATTTAAGTTTGTCTAACTCTAAACTTGGTACCTTTATGACAGTGCTTTCATTTATCTGATATTTTAATTGAAAATTTAGAAGGAAGGAAGAGAGTGAGAAAGGATGCAAGAACAGAAAGTCAAATTTTCTTGAGGGGTGGGAATTGGGTTAAAGATTGGGCACTGAAGTTTAAGAGTTGGCAAGAATATCTAACACCTTAAGAAAATAAGGTTTATAACAGCATAGCAATCACTATTCTTTGGGGACTTCATTTATTGAGTAGCTCATTGCACTTAAAGGCCAACTTTATAGCAGTAATTACCATCTATTTATTTATAACTCAAATTTGTGATTCTAGTTCAGATTTACCCCCTGAATTTTCAATTTATATATCTAATTTCTCAATTGACATTTTGGATTTATAATAGGCATTTCAAACTTAAGTTTACACTTACATCAATACTGTCAGTAAATTCTGTGTGTGTTGTCTTTAAAACATATCCACAATTCAGACACTTTCTATTACCTATGCCCTTGCCACCCTGATCTGAGCTACCATAGTCACTTGCCTGGCAAAATAATAGCGTCATAACTGGTGCCTTGCTTTTGACCTTGCTTGTGTATAGTTTGTTCTAATCAGGCAGTAAGAGTGATCCTTTCAAAACATAAATCCAAATCTTGTAGCTCTTCTATTCAGAATCATTCAGTGGCTTTACAAATCTCTCAGAGAAAAAGCCAAAGTCCTTAGAGTGGTCTTACAAAGTTACATGTGACTTGGCTCCCAGTTACTTGTCTTACTTCCTCTTCACCTGCTCATCCTACCCCATTGGCTTGCCTCCGGGCCTTTGCTTTTGTTCTTTCTTCTTTCTCTAACTTTCTGCTCAGCTCATTGACTATTTCCTTCAGATCTTTAGGTCAAATGTCAACTCAGTGAGGTTGTCTCTGATCATTCAATTTAAAAATAGCAACCCACATAGCATACCACAACCTCTTTCTCAATTTTCCTTCATAGCATTTATCACCACACTGTTAATCTGACATATTTATTTGTCAGTCTTTCCACCATGCCCCTTACCCCACTGTTAGTTGGTGAGGGATTTTTACCCTAAAGCAGGGATTTTTATCCACTGCAGAATCCTCAGTGCCTAGAATACTGTCTAGCACATAGCATATACTTAGTAAATATTTTTTGAATGAATAAACAAATGAATGAAAAAATCTACTTTGGGCCATGTATATTTCTTGATGCTTTATATGTGTATTTGTTTACTTTTCTTCATAATAATCCTGAAGGTTACCACTATTTTACAAATGGCTAGGAAGTTTAAAGCCTGTGTCTATCCCATTTAATACATTGCCAAGCTCAAATAAAATGTTACAGAAGGATGGTATGTAAATATTATTGCTTTGCTGCTGAATGGAGTGTATAAACCACAGGCCTAGAAACCAGAAGACAGCCAAAGTGTGAATTGCTCATTTAGTCACTTGGATATTTATGACTCTGCTGCATGTGGAAACCTAAAACACACCTAGAAAAAGTTCTTTGTGTGGGATCTTGTGGTATACCATTGGAAACACATCTGGCTTGTATACATAGTCAGGGGAGTTTTGTAATAAATTGAAAGTTTTTCTCCTTCCCAGAGGAAGAAAAAGAGAAAGAGAGAGAAATTTCCCTAGTTTGAGATTGTGTTCGGGTTACTTTGGGCCATTGCTTTATGTTGCTTTTCTTTTCAGAGTTTAGCGTCAGCCAAGGCTAGAATGCAAATCATTGTCAGGGTATACTGATGTATGACTTTCTCTGTGGTATGATTATTGGGGAGGCCAAGGCCAGAGCTATTCCCAAAATAAGATGAAAGATGGGTTAGTGATATTTCCAGGGTAAAGGGAGGCTGCACTTAAATGCCATCTTAATAGAGGTAGGTTCATGGGTTCTATCAGAAAGGTGAGGGAGAATAAGATCCTGATCAGGATACAACCCTCTAGCCAACTGGATTATGGGTATAATATATCTCCCTCCTAAGTTCCATGTACCGGGTAAGAGGCCTGGAGAAGCCTTGGGCTTGTAAGAGACCCAAACAGAGGGAGCAGAAGCAGACATTTAGGGTAAGGTTGTTCTCAGCAACATGACAGAAGTAGAATAGTAAGAGGTGGTAAAAAGTCATCCTATGGCATTATATGGTCAATGACATATCCAGAGAATATCGAATAATGAAGCATGGATCAGAGTGCTCCCCAGGGTGAAATGAAACTGGGATCAGAGCTGTTTCCAGGGAATAATGAAAATCTGAGAACTTTCCTCAGTGTAAGATAAGCCTATGGGAAAAGTGTATGATGTTACAATATCATTTTTAGGGTAACAGAAAAAAAAATAACACATTTGAGCAACCATGAGCAGGAAGGGAAGCATAATGAAAGGAAAGAATTTTAGGGCAACCTGTTTGGGAGATGAGGCTAGGGAAGCAAACAAATGCCAGATTACAGTGAGCCTTGCCTGTCTTGTTAAGGACTTGAAACTTTCTTTATTCTTTCAACAAAGCAGAACCATGAAAAGTTTTAAATGAGGGATAGACAGAGTCAGGTTTGCTACTGGTCATAATGACCTGTGCTCCCAGGGGGAGTGGAGATCTGGAAGGGTTAGAAAAGAGTATGGCAGTTGAGGGATTATAGGTAGATGTTTGCTGAAAGCCAGAATCATCTGGCATATCAGTTTGAGCAGAGATACCTGAGGACTAGATGAAGGCTGACCTCAGGGTACTCAACAGAGGCTTTCCTAAACTTTGTCAAAAGCTAAGAATCTTAGTGGATGTACAACACTGTGAATATACTAAAATGTCACTGAATTGTTCAGTTTAAATGGCTAATTTTATGTTATATGAAGTTCACCAATAAAAACGAACTAAAATCAAAACCAAACAAATCTGAGGACCTTGCCCTGCCTGAGTTTTCCTAAGGTTTGTCCTGGAGTTCTTATTTATTTATTTATTTTATTAAGTTAAATACACATAGATCATTAATACATTTATGCATATGTGGGGTACAATGTGTTGATTTTTTTTAATACAATCTGACGTGGTTACATCAAACCAATCAACATAGCTTTTGCCTCATTTACTTGATTATTGTGTTAAGACATTTATGTTCTACACTTGGCAGTTGACTTGTACCCTTGCCATATGCTCCATAGGTGTGGTACCGCCTTTTACTCTCCCTCTATCAAACCTCCCCTCTCCCCTGTCCTGGGGTTCTTTACTCCCTTCCTTCTGCCAAGGCCTGACGTATTGGTGGACGCATTGGGGAGTTAAGGGTAGCACTAGCAGCAAGTATGAGAGTCCAAGGCATGTTTCCCCATCTTGTTCATCTTTCCAGTTAGCTGTGGGAGTCATCTTTCTAACAAGTCAGTGTATCCCGACTTTGTCCCTGCTCGGAGGTCTGTATTACTTTCTTATTCCTCATAGATTATAAAATCCAAGATTCTCAGCCTCGTTCGTATTCATGGCATTCCATGATCTGAATTCTGCATATTGTCTTTTTAGCAAATATTTCTATATATACCTTTATTCATGGTTTCCATTTTGCTTGGAATGTCTTCCTACCTTTTTCTGTTTGATACACTCCTCATTTTTCTTTTCTTTTCTTTTCTTTTTTTTTTTTTTTGAGACAGAGCCTCAAGCTGTTCCCCTGGGTAGAATGCTGTGGCATCACAGCTCACAGCAACCTCCAACTCCTGGGCTCAAGCAAGTCTCCTGCCTCCGCCTCCCAAGTAGCTGGGACTACAGGTGCCCGCCACAAGGCCCAGCTATTTTTTGGTTGCAGCCGTCATTGTTGTTTGGCAGGCCGGAGCTGGATTTGAACCCGCCGCCTTAGGTGTATGTGGCTGGCACCTTAGCCACTTGAGCCACAGGCACCGAGCCACACTCCTCATTTTTCAATACTCAGCTCCAGTGTCACCACTTTTTTGAGCATTCTCTGTCCTCTATGCCTGTAAGCAGGCAGTCTATTCCATTGTTACCCTCCTACTATACTTTATATGTCTCTCTGTTAATCATCTTGCTGCATTGTGATTGCTTTGTGTGTGATTGCCACACAAGATTGGAAGTTTTTTAAAGAAAGAAATTCTGCTTTGTTTTTTTTCTGTATCCCTTGGCCTAGTATTGCACAAAGACAGCTCTCTCTTTTTTTAGAGCAACTTTTATTTCTACCATAAATAGTCACAAAAGGGAAATAAATAGGCTCTGTTGGTATTGTTCAGTGTAGTGAGGCTAACAGAGGGCATCTATCCATAACTGTTTTATTTTTCTTTTCTTTTTTCCCAAGCTAGTACCACTGAACAATAACTGCAAACCTTAGGGTAGCTGGACTTGGGAATAAGTTCTTTGGTTAATAAAACAAAAAGTAAAAAAGTATCTGAGTTGAGTATAAAAGCGACTGTTAGTCACTCTTAGTGTCTTTGCCAATAATCCTCTCTATTTTTTTCTCTCTTCATTCCTCCCTCCCTCCCTTCCTTTCTTCCTTCTTTCCTTCCTTCTGAATCTTGCTCTGTTGCCTGGGCTACTGTGCCATGGCATCAGCCCAGTTCACAGCAGCCTCAAACTCCTGGGCTCAAGCAGTCTTCCTGCCTCAGCCTCCCAAGTACCTGGGACTGCAGGTACACGATACACATCTCTATGTCTGGCTAATTCTAAAAAATTTTTAGTAGAAATGAGGTCTCACACTTGCTCAGAGTTCAAGTTGGTCTCAAATTCCTGACCTCAAGTCATCCTCCCGCCTTGGCTTCCCATTCTCATTTTTTCTTTAATGACAGAACACCTGATTTTTAGCAGAGTGCATAGCTTGCCCAGCTTCCTTTGCAGTTAAGTGTGGCCACATGTCTAAGTTCTAACCTGTGGGATCCAAGTGGAAATGGTATTTGTACTACTTCTAGGTCATGTCCTTAGAAAGAGTTTATAGTGCTTCTCTCATCCTTTCCCCCTTCCTGCTGACCGAGAAATGATGAAAGCTACAATACCTATTTTGATTCCAGGGATGAAAGCCTCATGTTGAGTGAGGACAGCAAAGTTCCACTCATTTCCAATCAGTTGAGACTGCTCACTATTTCTCACTTTTATGAGAGAAATAAACTTTTGGGTTTACCGTATTGTATTTAAAAGTCTCTTAGTTATAGCAGCTTTACTTATACCGTAACCTATACAGTGAGGCATTTGGTTGGTGCAGTATCAAATTACTTCCTGCTGCTATTCTTTTTTTTTTTTGAGACGGAACCTCAAGCTATCCCCCTGGGTAGAGTGCCATGGCATCACAGCTCATAGCAACCTCCAACTCCTGGGTTTAAGCGAGTCTCCTGCCTCTGCCTCCCAAGTAGCTGGGACCACAGGCGCCCGCCACAACGCCCGGCTATTTTTTGGTTGCAGCATCATTGTTGTTTGGTGGGCCCGGGCTGGGGATTCGAACCCGCCACCTTAGGTGTATGTGGCTGGCACCTTAGCCGATTGAGCCACAGGCGCCGAGCCCCTGCTGCTATTCTTAAGTGTCTCTCAGTCAAATTATTCACTGAGTTCCCAGCCATTTATTGCCGTGCTGTGGTTTTGAGCCCTAATTCCTGATGCCCAGATAATTCCTGAATTCTCTTATATACTTTTTTTTTTTTTTTGAGACAGAATCTTGCTCTGTTGCCCAGGCTAGTGTGCCATTGCTGTAGCTTAGCAATAGAATCTTCAAAGTCCTGAGTTCAAAGAATCCTCCTGCCTCAGTCTCCCAAGTAGCTGGGACTATAGGCACCTCCCACAACAATTGGCTAATTTTTCTATTTTTAGTAGAGACAGTGTCTCGCTTTTGCTCAGGCTGGTCTTGAACTCCAGGAACTCCTGACCTCAAGTAGTCCTGCCTCCTTGGCCTCCTATAGTGCTAGGATTATAAGTGTGAGCTAACATGCCTGGCCACTTTTTTTTTTTTTTTTTTTTGAGATAGAGTTTTACTTTGTTGCCCTCGGTAGAGTGCTGTGGTGTCATAGCTCATAGCAATCTCCAACTCTTGGGTTCAAGTGATTCTCTTGGCTCAGCCTCCTGAGTAGCTGGAACTACAGATAACTCCTGGCTATCTTTAGAGACAGGGTCTTACTCTGGCTCAGGCTGGTCTTGAATTCATGAGCTCAGGCAATCCACCTGCCTTGGCCTCCCAGAGTGCTAGGATTATAGGCATGAGCCACTGTGCTTGATCTATCATTTCTTATATAATTAAAAAATTTTTATTGAGGTAAAATTCAAATGACATTTAATCATTTTCAATTGAACAGCACAGTGGCATTTAGTATAGGTTGTATAACCACCACCTCTGTCTAGTTTCAAAATATTTCTGTCATTCTAAAGGAAAACCCTTACCCATTAAGTTTCTCCCCATTTCCCAACTCTCTTTATCATCCACTCTTCTGGATATTTCTTTCTTTCTTCTTAAAAATATGTACTATTTATCTTTTTTGAGACAGGGTCTTGCTATGTTGCCCAAGCTGGAGTGTGATGGCATGCATATACATCACTGTCCCTCCAAACTCCTGGGCTCAAGTGATTTTTCGCCTTGGCCTTTCAAAGTTCTGAGGTTATAGGCATTAGCCAGTCTGGACATTTCATATAAATGAAATAATACTATGTGTGACTTTTTTATCTGGATGCTTTTAATTTAGCATAATATTATTTTAGAGCTTAATCTACATCGTAACATGTCAGTATATCATTCATTTTCTTGAAGTATTTTTGATGCTAAATTATATATATATGCATATATATACAATATAAAATGTATCATTTTAATTCTTTAGAACTATACAATTCCGTAGTCATTAATTATATTCACAGTGTTGTGTAGCCATTATCACTATTTCTAAAACTTTTCATCATCCCAAACCAGGAACTCTGTAATTATTAAGCAATAACTCCCCATTCTCCCTTCCCCCCAGCCCTTGTTAATCTCTGATTTCTGTCTTTATGAATCTGCCTATCCTAGATGTTTCATTTAAGTGGAATCATTAACAGTATTTGTCCTTTCTGTATGACTTATTTCACATAGCATAATGTTTTCAAGGTTCATCCATGTTGCAGTATCAATCAGTAAACTTCATTTCTTTCTTTCTTTTTTTTAAGAGACAGGGTCTCTTTCTGTCACCTGGGATGGAGTGCTGTGTGGTGTGATCATAGTTCCTTGCAACCTTGAACTCTCGGGATCAAGTGATCCTTCTGCCTTGGCCTTCTAAGTAGCTGGGAATATATGTGTGTGCCACTGTGCCTGGCTAGTTTTAAAATTTTTTTAGAGATGGGGTCTCATTATGTTGCCTAGGCTACTCTCGAACTCCTAGCCTCAAGCAATCCTGCTGTCTTGTTCTCCCAAAGTGCTGGGATTACAGGTAAGAGCACCATGCCTGGCCTTTCTTGGCTGAAATATATATATAATTGTATATATATATATATATATATACCCACACATACACACACACATACCACAATTTGTTTATCCATTCATCTATTGATGGACACTTGGGCTGTTTCTACCATTTGACTGTTGTGAATAGTGCTGCTGTGCTATGGACATGCTTGTACATATACTTGTTGGAGTATTTGTTCTCAGTCATTTTGGGTTTGTATCTAGGAGTGAAATTGTGGGATCATATGGGGTAAATCTTAAGCTGAAAAGGAACCAGCAAACTTTTCTATGGCCACTGTGTTCCTATTTTACATTCCCATTACCAATGTATAAGGGGTTCTAATATCTTTACATACTTGCTAACACCTGTTATTGTTCACTTTTTCAGTTTTGTATTTTGTTACAGCCATCCAGGTGGATGTGAAGTGTATCTCATTATGATTAGATTTGTATTTCCCTAATGACTAATGATGTTGATCATCTTTTCATGTGCCTTTTGGCCATTTATATATTTTTTTGGAGAAATGTCTGTTCAAGTTCTTTGTCCATTTAAAATTAAGTTTTTTTTTGTTGTTGTTATTAAAGTTTGTTATATGTTCTAGGTACTAGACCCTTTTTCTTTTTTTGAGACGGAGCCTCAAGCTATCCCCCTGGGTAGAGTGCCATGGCATCACAGCTCATAGCAACCTCCAACTCCTGGGCTCAAG
>CAUYQV010194584.1:0-38286 GCA_963574575.1 Galagoides demidoff | reverse complement strand
GCTGTGGCATTACAGCTCACAGCAACCTCCAACTCCTGGGCGCAAGCGAGTTTCCTGCCTCCACCTCCCAAGTAGCTGGGACCACAGGCACCCGCCACAACACCTGGCCATTTTTTGGTTGCAGCCATCATTGTTGTTTGGCGGGCCCGGGCTGGGGATTCAAACCCGCCACCTTAGGTGTATGTGGCTGGCGCCTTAGCCAGTTGAGCCACAGGCGCTGAGCATGTGTGATTATCCTTAACCTATCAGAGAATCATTTGGATAGTCCCTCAGCATATCATCTACCCCTCTATGCTTCTACCCTACTACATTCCTTTCTGTGTCAGGAATTATCTTCTAGCATAGATGTTTACAATTGCTATAAAAATGTTCTGCGTATTAAGCTGAAATACAACTTCAAATACTATTCATCTGGCCTTGATTTTACTCTCCAAAACTACCGGAAATATATCTAGTATAATTTCTAATGTGAGATTGACTATTTTGGAGATAGTTATTGTGTTCTTACTAAACTTGATATTCTGCAAATACAAGACTCCTATTTTCTTCCAGTCTTCCTCATTTGATGAATACTCCTTTACTTCAGTTACGTTTTCGTTGTTTTTGCTTTTAAAATCTATTTGTCAGTGCTTTCCGAAGTATAACATCGAGTTTGATGAATCTGCCTCTTTTTAGTTCCCTTTAACTGTCTTCTAGCCTTTTAATAAACCTTTCATTTTCTCTAAAAGTTCCCTGGGTATCCTCAGATGAAATGCTTTTCTCGATGAGGAGACTGAAAACGTATTAAGAAGCTAGTTACATCTATTTTCACTTTTCTCTCCCAGTGAAATACCGAAGAACTGTCCTTTCTGATCGAAAGTCACAATGCTTAGCAGAGAAGATAAACAAAATAGACTTTTGTGAGATTGTATTTTTCTCCTGATAATGTTTTTTATAATGGCTGAAATCAGAAATACATACATAGACCTATATTAGAGAGCAAATACCCATGTTAGGGACAAGGAGTGGTTGGCTGAATCTTGCCAGGGAGGAAAATGGCCCCAATGTAGACAAACTTTCAGATGGATTCTCAGATTTTTCAAGAGAAGAGATTTTTCGTATTTTTACATATAAGCTCCCCATTGATACAGCAGGGATTTCATGTAAATTAATAACAAGTGCCCCTGCTAAATATGGTCCCCAGAGTACCATCTTTTGGCTGGCTTATCACATCATTCATCCCATGGAAGATTGGCTTGTTTGTTGCTGCATATTCCAACTTGAAATACATCAGTATTTCCTCGCTTTTTATAATCGTCATTGTTTTAGAGCGTTTTACTTTTCTGGTGTTTGCACTTCTTCATTGCTTTATTACTAGTTAAATGTTTACATAATGGCTTATTTATTTAACCAAAAGCCCCTGCCTTTATTGGGAGCTATTTACGTTTTACAAATTGTATTTGTTGAGCCAGGAAAAGTGATCAGCTTTACTGTTTATGTTTATTCTTTTGTCCTAAAAGCTAACAAACAAAGAAAACAAAACCACAAGGGCTTTGATGAGCTAAGAGTCCCTGGTGAACTGAATAAATAAATATATTCTTGAATCAGAAAAGAAATTGTCAACACAGTCTAAAGGTTTGCTGATTGCTATTAAGAGAAGCACCACAGTGTTGCATATGAATTACACATTAAGAAAATGCATTAAGGAAATTTGAAGAAATAAAAATAAAGAAAATTGAGGCTGTGGCTAAATTGCAAAGAAGCCTTTGTCTTGGGTAAGAATTTATTACAAGTTTCTTTCTAAAATCTAGTACTCCCCCCTTTTTTTTATTATTTGTTAATAGATCATTAGCTATTTGACAGAAATATTATCAGGAGAGATGCTTAATCTAAAGGGTCAGTATTTATTACCAATTGAATACTAACCAGAAATGAAAATAAAGCATCTTTGAAATAATTTGTCAGTGAAAAATGTTACATAATTTACAAAATATTGATTTATGCACAATTTTTAAGAGAATATATAGCATTTCTACAAGAAATCTTGTGCATAATTCATAAATGCCTCTAAAATAACATTTGGAGGATTTCTTTAGGCAAACATAGAAATGGTATAATTTGCCTACGTGGTCAAGATACCCTGCAAAGCTAAATTTATGAAAAAGCCTTTAACCTTTATTTTCTCCCCCAAAAAACCTTGGTAATTTCTTGCCAAATCTAAATAAAATACTCCTGAATGTGGGCATTTTTATTCTTCATTGTGTTTCACTGTAAAATGCACGGAATTTCTTTCTGTGTTTGAACGGCTCATCCTGTTGGAATAATATGGCAGAGTCCCATTGGGGATTATTAGGAGCATTACTCATGTAAGACATGTACTGGGGCAACCTCCTCATGCTAAATTCTAGAGCGGCAACTCACAATAATGTGAGATGCTCACAGGCGTGAGGCTGGGGAGAACGTCTGGGAGGGAGAAGGTCAAGGCACAGGCAGAAAAGAGGTCAGGAGCAGTAATGTTGCCCTGAGCGAGGAGAACAGATTCATTTGAAGCTGGAAAGCTTCATTCTCCATGGAAGGCATGTTTAAAGACAAGCATTATCTGATGCTTTGACAAAATATAATAGCTTACCAATAATAATGGATTCTTCATCATCTGAAAGGAAAGCCACAATACCCACATTCATTTGGAAATTATTTCTACAGTTGGTAACTGCAGGCCTTAAAAAGTGTGTATGAGGAATGTATTAGCTGATTAGCCTACGGTCTTTATCTTTATTGTCCCCGGGACCCTAATCCTGGCTTTTCTCTCTATTCCGCTACATACCTATAAGGACCCTTTCTTATCTGTGAACCATAGAGATGTTATGTTTCATTTATTTTCATATGAATACCTTGTTTCTGGATGTATTGGAATTATTGATTGGCTTATAGGGTACAACTAACTAATTAGGAAACCAACTTTAGCCAGCTGAATACCCTTGTAATTACCCTCTAACTTGTGTAAATGCTGCTTTATTTGGGAATCCTCTGTCTACTTTCCAGGGCTGTCCAACCTCTTTTTTTCTCTGCCACACGCTGGAAGAAGAAGAGTTGTCTTGGGCCACACATTAAATTAGTAAACACTACACCAAGTTGATGAGCAAAAAATACATAAATAAATAACTAAAATAAAGGTTTGCACATAATTTTTGTAATATTTGACACCACAGTAAGCAAAAAAAATCTTTAAATAATCTGCATGTGGCCAGTGGGTCACAGGGTGGATAACCTTGCTAGACCCTTCCTTCTTTCCTCCCTTCCTTCCTTCCTTCTTTCCTTCCTTCCTTTCTTTTTCTTTCTTTCTTTTTTTTTTGAGACAGTCTCAATCTGTCGCCCTGGATAGAGTGCTCACAGCAACCTTAAACTTTAGGGCTCAAGTGATCCTCTTGCCTCAATTTTTCTACTTTTTCTTTTTTTCAGTAGAGTCGGGTCTTCCTCTTGCTTAAGCTGGTCTTGAACCCCTGGGTTCAAGCAATGCACCTGTGTCTGCTTCCTCGAGTGCTAGGATTACTAGACCCTTCCCTGTTTTTTTCTCTTTCCTATTTCCATTCTAATTATTCTTATTTGGCTTAATGAATCAAATTAAGGTGTCTCCTCCTCCGGAAAGCCATAGCCATCCCATCCCAGTGTAGACTTTATGTACTTTTGCTTCCCTAGTGTCCTCTACAAACTGTTCTTGCCTGCAGTCATGCTGTGTTGCTTATATTTATTTAGGTTTCCTTATAGACGACAAGGGTCTGTATCTAATTAATTAGAGTACATACTTCATTCAGTGAATTAAGAAGTGACTTGGGGAATCAAATAGGATCATGGGTTTCTTGGCTCTGCTTTGATGGGAGCCATAGAAGAGATTAATACTCCCGATGGTTATTGAGTAAAATTTTACCCTTTTAGAAACAGAAAATTGAACAACTGGAAAGAAGAAGTACCAAAATTGCCAACTATCATAAACGTGCATGCTAGTGTTGAAAAAAGCTAAAACTTTTGGAATAATTTGTGGTAGAGATGCTGTAGAGCACCACATTCAGAAGTAATTTATAAATGGGGGCTTTAACAATTATATATTTAATTAGATCTTACAAAATAGATTGGATAGGAATTTGGATGTCTACTGTTGTTTGGAGTTTATAGATTTTTCTAGGGTTAGTTGTACAGTGAGGGGAAATCTGACTTGGATTCAGACTGGGTTATTACTGGCTGTGAATCCATCACTGAGTCGCTTTTACCGCGTCATGGGTGATTCATGTTTTTATCAGTAAAATGCAGGGATTGAACCAGTTGATATTTTGGGCTCTTCTAAAATTTAAGTATTTTGTACTTTGAGTCCTAGAGACAATTCAGGAGCAAAATCTTCTGTCAATGAATTTTTTTCTTAACTCATGTACTTTTCAGCAGAGCATAGAGATTACAGGTAAATAGATTTTCAGAGCTGAAATACCTAGATTTAAAATCTGGCTTCACTACCAACTAGCCATGTCACTTTGAATAGGTTACCTTACTTTTCTGTTTCCTTATCAGTAAAATGGAGCTAATATGGGTATGTACTTGATAGGGTTACTGTGAAAGTAACATAAATTAATATATGTAGAGTATGGAAACAGTATTTGGCGTGTTGTAACCTAAGTCTGAATTGTTGCATTATCTTATTATTATTTTCCTAATTAATACTCTTTCCCAAGATTTTTTTAAAAAAATAAACTAGTTTATGGTAGTTGTTAGGTATAGATCCCAATTACAAACTATAAATTAAAAATAATACCTACATAAAATTCAAATTTAAGACCTATTACTGGAGATTTAAAAACAACAAATAAACAAAGAAAGCAGAAGCAGTATGAGCATTGTCACGAGAAAATTCAAGGTTAATTTGACAGTTTGGGAAGAGATTTCTGGCAGATTGCCAGATTGCCATGCCAGTATAATAGCCACTTCTATCTGAATTGCGGAAAATATAAGATTGTTTGTACAAACAATGCTGTACAAAAATGCCAGCAGAGGCGATATCAGGTTGCCTCTCCCTCTCCCTCAATTTAAGAAAATGTTAATGCCCCTAAGAGGATTAAAAGATCTACAATTTACTGTAAATTATTTTAATCAGATTATGGATCCTCTTTTCCTGGGAGCTCAGCTCTGTAGTGCTGGGAATGGGGGTTTTCATCTGGATGAGGACAGACACCAGTGAGTGAGAGAGGAACATGAGCCCTTTTTGGATTCTGGAGAAACACAGCAGGCCAAACGGAGAGAGAAGTTCTAGCTATGGAAGTACTAGCTGCAAACTTCTTATGTTGAAAATGTTCTTGAATCCAGGGTCACCATATCGAACTTTCTTCTTTACTACCTTAGTTCGGCCTTCAAGAAATTAAAGATTAAATTGGAAGTATTAACCCTGTGGTTCAAGAGCATGATTTTCAGATGAACCACTGACATAAACCTGGGAACTCCAGTGTCATTTGTGGAATAATAGGGTAGTTAACAGTTTGACTTCTAGAATATTTCGTTCATTCATTATAATTATCACATTCTGTGTTTCTGGCTGTCTGTACCCTTATCTTAGCACTAAAACTGTAAACTTGATTACATTACTTAAGTTTTTCCAAGTGTTTCCAAACTTGAGTACATTACTTAAGTTTGTCTGTAAATTGGCTGTAGATTAAATGGAAAAATCCATATAAAGTACGTTTTTCATAAGAACTATCCAATAAATAATAGCAGTTTGGGGCATAAAAAGGTGATTTAGAAATAAAGTCCAAACCAGTATTAAGATAGCAGACTTAATATAGTAGGTTTTTGTTTTTGTTTTTGTTGCTTTTACTAAGATGCAAAGAAACTGTGTGCCTGTCACCCCAATATTGTGGTGGGCGCCTGTAATCCCACCTACTGGGGAAGCTGAGGCAGGAGGATGGGTTGGACCCAGGAGTCTGAGGTTGCTGTGAGCTATGATGACACCTGCGAGGGTGACAGAGTGACGCTCTGTCTCAAAAAAAAAAAAAAAATTGTGTGCCCGTTGATCAGAAAATTGTGTATTAAAATATTTCTTAGTTGATTCTATAAAGACATCATTTCAGTCTCATAGTAGATCAAATTCTTGTATAAAACCTCAACCTGCAAACCTCAACACACGTATTTCTTACATATTTTTCCAGGAAAATAGCAGAATATTATGATATGTAATATTAAGTTCTAACTAGTAATACTAATATGTGTGTACTAGAAGAAATCTGAAGGAGGTCCAGAGAGTTGTAGAGCCACGAGGGCAGCTGACTTTGCAGTGTTGCTGCCAGTTTGAGTGTGACACATGAGTCGTCTTCTTCATGTGTATTTCATCACAGGCCATTGTTCCTAGTATGCCGGTCAGTGCTGCTTGCTAGGCATGTGCCTGCGGCCACTTTCTCAGGGAAGCCTTCTTTCCCTTCCTTACTCATAGACACTCCTGTAGCTGCCTATAGTCTCATGTCTCTGTGAGGAAAGCCTTGAGGCTGTGTTACTCAATTAAGTATCCCAGTAGCTACTGCACCACCCAGCATACAGTGGGTGCTTCATAAGTGATTTTATTTGTTGAATGGGTATCCTTTTAAGGTGATCACTTTGATATTCTGCAAATTAAAGTATATATAATGAAAAAAATAACAACTTCTCCCCCAAAGGCAAATAAGTCTATGTTATCTAATATTTCAACTGTCCTTGATATTAATTTTTCCCCATAAATGTAATAGTGAAGAACTCACACGGTTTGGTTTTGCCTTGAATGTTTCTAAGGAGACAGATTTAAATGTTCTTTTGTGAATATAAAGTGATAAGCTCTAAATTTGAGCTTGTAGAGGAATAGAAAAATCAAGGACCTCAAGTTATTTAAAAAAGAAAGTTTAAAACATGGCCTCGTATCTACAGAGACTTGCCCATGAATAGATGGGCATAAAAGATACAGTGTTATTTCCTGCCATTCTATAGGATGTTTTCCCTTTAAAACAACTTTTACTGGCTATGTGCGGTAGGTGAGAGGCTCCTGGGCACTGGTGATAGGAAGGTGACTTTGGTTATACTAGGACTGAGGATTAAGTTTGTGACCTCATCCTAGAAAAAGTGCTACATGTCTCATTGCTGAATATCACTACAGTCACCCTGGAAGTTCTCCCCTTGGGAATCTACGCACCAAGGCCAGTGCCTAGTCCACCCTTGAAAGCAATTTTGGAACTCCTCTGGAATGGCCATCAGAGCTATCATTGAATTACCTTGCTGTCCTGAATGTCATCAAGATGTTTTCCCTTCAACATGATCTGGCCCCCAATGACTTTTTCATTGGGGGCCAGATCTTGTGAGTAGGGAGGGTGTTCCGAAACAGTTGATTGTTTATTGGGTAAAAATTTCCTCACAGACGGTGTCATGTGAACTGGTGCCTTGTTGTGATGAAAGAGCCACACGTTTCTCATGTTCAGGTTTTCAGTTAAGATTTTCAAACTGTTTCTCCATCGACGTTTGCTCGCTCTGCTCTGCTTCTCGCAGTCAGTCCGTGATTTTGACGCACAATATGATGAAATTTTGCGGCGTTCTCATCAGCTCTGCATCACTGGCTGCCCTGATCTCTCCTCATCAGTGCTGCTATCTCTCCCCTCAGAAAAATGCTCATTTGTGCACTGCCATTTTCTTCATGGAATTATCCCCATAAACTCGGAGTAACATGTCTTTGATTCCACGTCCACTCGTGCCCAATTTAACAAGACATTCAATGTTTATTCATTGCTCTGTGTTAAGGTTCAACATTTCAGGGACGTCACACACAAACACGCAATAACAATCATGCAGGCCACTCGGCAAGGAACCACCACAGGTGGGCCTGAGCACAGGAGGCGTTCTGCGGTTCTGAAACCTTCCCTAGCTGCCCAAGGGAGCACATGGCACCAGTTCACGAACTTTATTGTCAGACGTCAGACGTTGTAGTCACTGTACACAAAGGTCACATTGTCTGATACTTGAAGAAGACATGGATAATTAGAAGATAGCAAACACACACATATACACAAAAGAGGCACAAGAAGAGAAAATGTAAGTCCTACTGTAGTTGGGGCATACTTAGAGACAAGATTGCACTTAATTATTGAAGAACATCCTTGTTCCTTTACTTAGTTGCCTGTCAGACTAAGCTGAAGAAACGTGTGTATAGGCAGAGAGAAGAGAAATTGTCTTGGACACCAGAGAAACCAGAAATAGTTTGGAATTACTTTCAGGTTGGGTGCCTTGAAATATAAAGCAAGGGTCGGAATATGAAGGTTTTCTTTTTCCGGCATTAAACAGACCGAATTTCATAGTGCCAGTGGACATGAGGCAAACGGGAAAGGTGAAAGAGATTTGGATGGTAGAATAAGTGGATAGAACTGATGAGAGGACTCACGAGAGGAGAAGATTCAAGTGCTTCTCCGAGGACAGACTAACATGAGCAGCCGGGACTTCACTAGTAAGGTGCAAACAGTGTTTAGGGAAGAAACACTGAATTGCACTTTGATAGGGGGACTTGGTCTTGCCAGTGGGCTGTCCACCTAAGCATTCTACAGGACTTGAAATGCAATGCCTGAAATAGTAAAAATTGTATCTAAATTTTGAGAGAATTTGATGTAGAGACAGAGTGTTAGGAGAATTCTGAGCATGAGTGATAAGAGAAGTTTCTCTGTCAAAAGCCTAGAGAGTAAGGAGGAGAGACAGACCAAGACCTACCCCCAAACACCTTCCTGTATGCTGCTGCTGCTGTTGTTGTTATTACTATGTATTAGTAGTAATAGTAAGTAATACTATGTATACTATGTATACTAAGTAATACTATGTATTACTCACAGTGATGTGAGCGGGTACATAAGATTAGAAGTATATGTCATTTAAGAATGGAAAATTAAAGGCTTGCTGCCCGTAGCACAGTGGTTATGGCGCCAGCCACATACAGGGAGAGTGGCAGGTTCGACCCTAGCCCCAGCTACCTAAACAACTGCAACAGCGAAATAGCCAGGCATTGTGGTGGATGCCTGTAGTCCCAGCTCCTTGGGAGGCTGAGGCAAGAGAATCACTTAAGCCCAGGAGTTTGGGGTTGCTGTGAGCTGAGATGACATGACACTCTCCCTAGGGCCACATAATGAGACTCTGTCTAAAAAAAAAAAGGAGGAAAATTAAAGGAAAGTCTTTTCTGAGTCTGTTTAAATGTGTTTACATCAAATTTGAACAACTTTACCATTTGGTGAGAACACTGCAACTTTAATAGACACTATTGATTTAGGAAAAAAACCATGCATGGTGGAGTAGGCTGCATTAAAAACTGAAAAGCTTACGTAGCATGCTCTGGAAAAAGGGGTGTAGTGGTGGGAATGGAGATGGGGAGAACACTTAAAAGACTGCTGTGGGAGGGGTTGATGGTGGCCAGTCTGAGATGACCCAGGGGGCCGGGCCTGGGTGTTGTACAGCTTTCATTCACTCATCATTCACACTGGATTGACTGTCCCCTACAGCACAGGCCCCACAGGTGACGAGGCCCCACCCTTTGTATTTGTGCAACGTGGCAGCCCTGACACAGGATTTGGAATATACTTGCTGGTAGAAATCAAGCCTCTTCCTGGTGAAGTTCCCTGGGACGCAATGGCAGTTGGGGAAAGGAAAGCATATTATCAATTAGCCGAATTTGATTTGGATTTTCCTTTGTCCGGTCACAGATGGAATTTGTTAGAACTAATTTACGTCAGTATGAAGCACAGGGTGCCCTCCGTGAGACAGCAGAGCGGACACTTCTGGCTTTGAGTGTGCGGCAGTCGTTATTTTCCATCTGGTTCTCTAAACAAGTGCCATATGAAAAGTGTCCTGGCGGGCTGAATGTATGGATTCATGTCTGCGAGGTATTTATAAACACCCGATGTGAATTCTTGCCCCTTCTAGCATTTTAATGGCTTCACATTAAATGGTAGGTCATTATACTTTTCACTGAGACAGTGAAGGGTGATTAACTCCGTCTGGGTTCAACCCAGTGTAATTTTAGAGGCTACAAATATTGTTACAAGTCAGGTTAAGGTTTAAAGGTGAAAGCATAGTGAAGCTTGGCTGAATGACTTTTACAGCACTGAGTTAATGTACACAAACAAAGAAACTCTTGTTTTCTTTCCATTATGAGTGCAGAGAACAAATGACTTGCTTGTTATAGAGAGGAAAATGTGAAAATTAGGTTGGGCTACAATAAAATTCATGCTGTGTGAACCCATTTACTCGGTATTTCAAATTGAAAGTTCTTTTAAAAGTCCTGTTGAACTGTTGCTGAGATTTAGAAACTCTAGACCTTGAGTGTGATGCCCTTCGCTGAGATAAGACTCTCCTAACAAATGGCATCCACAGATTTACTATCTTTTACATAAAGAAGGCAATTTACCTCAATGCAATTTACATTAGCACACTCTGAGAGAGGAAAATTGCCTTTTTCTCTCCACTGACTGTTTTTAACACAACTGGCTCCCCCCAGATGCTCCCATCTTCTCCTTTTCTCCGAGTAAGTACTTTGGGTAATTTGATATAACCCTTTCCTTTTCACTGGTTGGATTCAAATCTTGGAGCCTGGGTTTCAGTTAGAAAATGGAGTTTGGGGGCAGAAGGTTGCCTACTGTGACTGAGGAGCAGAATGGAGCGTCTAAAGCTTCCTTTCAAAGTTGTGTCTAGTATCAACATTCGTCTTAAAGGCTGATGAGAAATAAAGTTGGGTGTCCCCGTAGACCAGTTTTCCTGAAATGACTGGATTTTTTGAGGCTTCCCTTAGGAAGTGCTGAAAACTAGCTCAAGTGCTGAAACTGTACCTTTCCTCAGTGCTGAAAACTGTGACTCCACATTCTGGTCGTTAAGAATAGGCCAAAGCCAGCTGTGGTGGCTCACGCCTGCCGTTCTAGCACCTTGGGAAGTTGAGTGGGGAGGATCGCTTGAGGCCAAGAGTTTCAGAACAGGCCTGGGCAATAGCAGAACCCTGTCTACAAAACAAACAAACAAAAACTAGCTGGGCATGGTGGTGCAGCCTGTAGTACCAGCTACTCAGCTACTCCAGTAGGAGACTAAGATGGGAGATTTGCTTGAGCGTAGGAGTTTGAGGTTGCAATGCGTATGATATTGCCACTTCCTTCTGGGCCAGGCAAAAAGAAAAAAAAAAAAGAAAAAGAAATAAGATCATACCTGCATTCCCAGAACATTGAGAGGCAGAAGGAAGAATGCTTGAGTTCAAGAATGCTAGGAGTCCAAGATTACAGTGAGTTATGTTTGTGCCACACTGTACTCCAGCCTAGGGCACAGATGGAAACCCTGTCTCCAAAACTAATTGTAATGTTAGTAGCCAGTAACACCCTAAACACCCATTTTATTAATGCATATAGCTTTTGCTTTCATTTGAATTTCTACAAAATATAACAGGATTTTGTGAGGAAAAATATTTTGTCTTAACAGATTTTGGTGTAAACTTTAAAGAATTTGGGGAACATTTTGTTTTTAAAGAAGTAGAATAAATTTGACTGTTTGGAAGCCCCGGAAAAACCAAAAAAAAAAAAAAACAAAAACAACAAAACCTCTTGGGAATTAACAACTTTGGGCAAAATAAATAGCTTTCATTTGGGTCATGGTCCTTTAAAAAAATGCAGCAGCCTGATCTGGCCATGTTCAGGTTGTAAAGTTTGGGTGAGATGAACAGGTCTAGTCCCGGAGGTCATAGCGGAAATGCAAAGGTCAAGGCTTCGCACTTAGCCTTGTGTCAACAGCGTCATGCCCTGATAAGTCTAAAAACTGATTTGGCTGGGTTCAACTACAGATATGTGTGTGTTATACCCTTGCCCCAACTTAGAGTCAGTATATGCAAGCTTTCAAGCCTTTGTGTTGCTATCTAATTTGACTCAAATTCAAGCAATTTACAACTATGAAGGGGGAAAAAGTCTCCTTAAAATACAATTTACTTAGGATTTGTGTACACTTACTAAGTAGATATTTTCTTGGAAACATTTTGAAAGAGAGAGAAAGTGTATGGTTGAACATACAACTACAAGTGTCGTCTTAAATCTGTTTGTCACATACACAAACTGACACAAGTCATTAAACAACATGTCTCATTCAAGAGTGTCAATTAATTTCATAGTCTGTGACTTTAAGTCAGTCCTCCTGTGTTCAGAGTTGATTTTCTTTGATGATTTTAGTTGGGTCCTGTTATCAGAAGAGAATTGAGAAAGTCCTTGCCCAGAGTTGTGAAATAGTTTGATAAAATACTATGCAGCTTTCCTGCTACTCTGTTGCAAACTAGACATACATACTCTCATCTCCAACGCGAATCTTGACATGTTTTTTGGTCCTTACTGCCGCTTCAGTTTCTGGTAAAATGGGAAGAATCTGATCTACGTCAGAACTTTTCCTTGAACAGGCTTTTTGTTGCTCTGAAAAATACTAGATGTGCACAGAGAGGTTTGAATTTCTTGGATATCTTCTAGTCTCAGATCTGTGATTATATCGTATTTCTAGACCTTGATGAGGATTGCATTAATCCTTTGTGCTTGGTCTGGTCTTGACTTTCATGCTTTAAACAAAGTTGACACAGGGCACAACTCCAAGAATATTTGTGTTCTATTTAAATAGCGGCCCTGGAGTTGTACTTATTGCTAGCAAGTCACATTGAGCCTTGACTCACACTGCTTTGAACACTAAATAAATGTATAGTGTCACACAGGTAGGAATGGAGGGGACATTCTGCTCACAGATGTCATTAAGCACTATTTCTCCTGCCTCTGTGCCATCTCCACAGTCCATTGCTTAGGATTTCTTTCCTTTTTTCAGGCAGAATGGCTGCTAGTGGTAACTATGATTTTTTATTTTTTTATTTTTTTAAAGCAAGGGTCTCACTCAGTCATCCTAGGCAGAGTGCTATGGTGTTATAGCTCACAGCAACCTCAAACTCTTGGGCTCAAGTAATCCTCTGACCTCAGCCTCCCCTGTTGCTGGGACAATAGGTGCCTGCCTCAATGCCAGACTAGTTTTTACTATTTTTAGTAGAGACAGGGTCTCGTTCTTGAGGCTGGTCTCAAACCCTTGAGCTCAAGTATTCCTCTTGCCCTGGTCTTCCAAGGTGCTGGAATTACAGGCTTGAGCCACCACACCCAACACTATGGATCCATTTTTCACTTTCAACAAAGTGCAAGGAAACTTCTCCTGTTGAGTAATATAAATCTTCCCATCAGTTTGAACCACCTTCAGATAAATGCCCTTTGGACCCATCAATGTACCAGAGAAATGGCTTAGCAAGATCATATCTATAGCTGGATTCAGGATTGGGATCCCTTCACTGGAGACGTGTGGCATAGGGCTGGATACTTGCATACTGTGAGAGCCATTAAGAAGGAGTATGCCCACCTCATTCTTTGTCAAAGAATCTTTACACCCATTAATAGAACCATTTTATCAATATGTTCTAATTGTTTTCTGGACTGTTTTCTCTGCACAGATTTCATTTTAAATTTAGCCATAATTTAAACTTAATCATGATTTTAATTTCTGTAAACATGCTCTTATTTTCTGGTTACTTGTTTTTCATAGAAATTTGTTCTCATTTTATAGATGTAATATCCTTCTTGATATTCCTATGTTCATTCATTAGCTTTCTCTTCCATAACTTCTTTGAGGATGCCTGAGTTGCTCCATTTCCTCTGGTGTTAATTTTTAATTTCTTAATTCTGGCCCTTTCATGTCCTTCTGCTGCTTTTTTTTCATGATAATCTTTCCTGTGGCAAAAGGAACTGTATAGTCAATAAAATTCCTCTACTTTTTACGAATGATTCCCATTTGGAATTCTCACTTAGAGTTCTGGGTGAGGAGAGCATCTGTGAGACTTTGCTGTGGGGGACCAGCAAGGAGGCCAACAGGGGCACTCACAGTAAAGAGTGAGGGTTCTACCAGATTTCACCTGCGGTCTGTTCGGTTTCACTGGAAAAAGATCAGCTGTTTTGGCTGGAGGTAAATGCCAGCTGCCTGATCTTGGCCCACACCTGGGCAGGGTTGGGTGACAAGTGAAAGAGTCATCCTTGTACAGTTTTTAAAGTAATCCCTTTCTTCACTTCTCTTTTCTGTCTTCCAGAATTCCTGCTAACTTTGGGTCTTGATTTTCAGGACTGCCTCAGCAGACTTCTGCATTTTCTAGAGCCTCGTTATAGCAGACTCTAAGCTGGAACTCCATTTCCTGAACATTTTCCACTCTTCTTCTTCCTTCAGAAACTTGTTAGTAGCTTTTGTTCATTGGTGATACCCCTCCCCCACGCTGCTCTTGTATTCCCCTTTCAGGACTTGCCTTTACTACTTCTGAACTCTTATATCAATGAATTCTTCAGAAATGGAGGAGGCCATTGCCTGTGCTTGATGTGGCCTCTTAATCAATTGTTAATTCTATCCATAATATGATTCATATTTAGCTGGTTAAATGTAGGTTGTTTTCACCTGCTATAATTACAACTGCTAATGTTTTCATAATGTTTTATTAGACTCCTATATTAAAAAAGCACAGATTGATTCCTATTGTAAAGACAACTTAAAGTGTAGTTATTTTAACTGTATGTGTAATGGTTTATATTTGCCATTTACTTTATCAAGCTTGCTTAATTAGTTTCATTTGCCAATAGTTAAATACAGGATTAATTTCTCTTGCTGTTCTTTCATTAATTTGATAAATATCTGTGGAACCTCTGTGGAGGGCTAGTTACTGAAAATAGCCCGGTACTGAGAGTTTCTTCAATTTTATGAAAATAATTTATACTTTAATACGTAAGAAAGCCCAATTAAAGGAAGAGAACTGATAGTGAGCTTTTAGAAAGACTATAAATATCTTACTTTACCTAGACTGAACTGCCTTAAATTCATTAAAATATATACGCTTTTGCGCGGTGGCACACTTTTGGCCGAGGCCCTCTGCGGCTTTCCCATTTAAATGCTCAGCACCTGTATCTCAGTGGCTAACGCACCAGCCACATAATCGGAGCTGGCGGGTTTGAACCCAGCCTGGGCCTGCCAAACAACAATGACAACTACAAAACATAAAAAAATAAAAATAAAAATAAAAAAATTCTGGGAGAAATTCACAATTTAAGATTCTGAAATATTAGCCACCTAATGGTTAACCCAATTCAGGTGTCCATTCTAACCAAAATGACATACTACCAATCGAGAGAGTACTAAGGGGAAAAAGTCTAGCATATTAGGAAAAACATTCTCTCATGTTAAATATTTTCTTAGGAAAATTTTAAAAGTACCGTTTAGTTTAAAAGAGAAGTGCAGTGCTGGCAGATAATTTCTTCCTTTTAAAAAATCTCCTGCTGGGGTTGTGTGGTGATTCTTAAACATCACTGAGACGTGGAAAGGCTCAACTGAAAGTCAAAGGCTTTATGGCCATTATGGACCTTTACCTTGACCTTCTACAGGCTCTCTTAGGATTCCACTAAATTATTTATTATATCCAATTATATAAACAATCTGTTAGAATTTACATATTAAATTTAAGAATGTCCCTATCAACATGAAAATCTTTTTTGTAATGTATTTAAAGGACTTTTTTTAAAAAGGTAAATTAGTGACTAATCAACAATGGCAATAAATTTTAAGCTCAAGGCAGCTGTTTTTTTGTTTCTGGATACCCTTGAAGCACCCGAAAGAAGAGAAGGTTCCCTCCCCTCTCAGAGAAAGCTATATTCCTCTCTTAAAAAGAATATCTTACCTTTGAAAATATTTATTTTTATTTTTAAGTATACTTATTCATAGTGATGTTTTTGTGCACGTAATGTATAGAGATGAAATCAGGATACTTTATCATTCCTTTGTGATGGGAATGTCCAGTATCCCCCTTCTAGTATTTGAAACTATGCAATGTATTGTTGTTAACTGTAACTAACTATGGTGCTACGGAATGCCAGAACTGACTCTTCCTAACCAGCTGTAATTTTGTATCCTTTAACAAATTGCTCTCTACCCCTTTCCTTCCCCAACCCTTCCCAGCCTCTAGTGTCCTCTGTTCTTTTACTTATTTGTGGTGAACCTTACTTTTGAGGGTATTACCCCAGCATCAGTTTTGTGTATGATAACAAGATACGGCATGTTCAAGATATGTGAGCTTTCCACATCCATGTCTTTCCTAAGGCCCACGATTTGACAGCTATTCAGCTATTATATATTTACATCATTTGGTTTGCAAAATAAATGCTTGACAGTTTTGATGAAATCCTATGGCCCATTTTTAAACATAGAAAAGAATAAACCTTGTAACAATTACAAAACGAAGATTATTAGAGTCAGGAACTAACTCAGCGACAGAAATGAAGTACTGAATGGTATAGCTGGAAACAGTGATTTGGAAATCTAACTTGTGTAAACATTTTTTCTTCCTGAAATGTGTCAATGATTATCTTGGACCCAGTCATGTTTCATGCTTCCAGCAGGTGGGGATAAAAGGTCTCTGGAGATAAGAGTGATGTAGTATGTCCAACAAGAGAAACACTAGACCACCAAAATACTTGAGATTTGAGAATTATGCTGTGGAAGTTAAAACAGGGAAGATTACTTTTCTATTTTCACAGTGCTTTGGCTTTCAGTTTAACTAATTAAAACAATTCCTCCCTAAAATCTGACCAGCTAGAAGATTCTGTTAGTTTTGTAAAAAGTTGCCTTTTAGTTCTTAGATCTGTTTACTTGCATGAAAGCTGACAAAAAAAAAAAAAAAGAAAGAAAGAAGTGGTAAAAGTTTAAGAAAATAAATACACAGAGCAAGATTTAAAATTTTAACCCTCAAGGGAAAATGGCACTTGGGTAGTTAGTTGTTTACATAAATCACAGCTTTTCACCAAGATAAATTTCAGTGTTCTTGATGCTAAAGAAGACTTCACAGTATGTATTTACTTTCCAAAAGTCATTAAAAGAATATACGAGGTGTGTAGAGAAAACTGTGACTTCTCTTGTTATCTTGCTCACCAATTATTTACTATTTATATTTCCATACCTTTTTAGATATTTACCAATTTAAACTGGGTAGTATCTTCATAGCATGGTTCTTTACAGAGGCAGGGCCCAGAGAAAATGTAAATGCTTTGGTTCTCCTGGTATATTTAAAAAAATCTATTTCCGCTTATCTTCCTCCTTCCTTTGTGTCACCTCACCCTGTGTTTGGGCAAAACACAAAGCAAAACAAAACAAAAAAAGTGCAGTTTTTTTTTCTCTTAAAAACGCAGAGCACTTTGCCATGTTTTAGGAGAGAGGTTAATAACACTCAGAAACACTACTGTGTTTTATTGCCAGTAAATGTTTTTACTCACTAGTGAAAAGTTTGTAAATAGGCACTGTTTAAGAAAACAAAAAGATAATAAGTGCTCAGACTTTTCCCTTCAAATTCTCTATACCTGATAAAATGCATTGGTGAGCTCAGCCCTTCTGAACAATGGTTGGGATCACAAAACCAGCCCTCCTTATTCAGCCTGGCTGGCATAATTAGTGGCTTTGACTCAAAGGGAACTAAGAGGTGTTTAGAATAGCAGCAAAACCTTTTTTTTTTTTTTTTCCTCATCCCCTTTTGTTCAGGAACCAGACTTCACATATCCCCCAAAGCCAGGGTCGCTGCTGAACAAATAGCTTCCTCCTATACCTGTTCTTCAGATGAAAATGTTCCCTCTGATGTGCCATTTGGAGAACACTCCATTAAAAGTCTAACAGAAGCAGCAGAGTTTGTATCCCAGATGGACGAGAAGGAAGTGTTTTCTGTGTGTTCAGTAAGGGCAAGTAGTGCTGAACCATCACTGGGGTCTGCATTTGATCAGCTTGGGACACATGAATGGCTGTCATTGAGGACTCCAGGCCGGGTGAACAGTATATATTACAAAGAGATGTGAGAGGCATCATTGGGCCAGCATGGTTGACTGGGTAGCACCCACAACTCAGGAGGTCTGGGTTTTCCTCTTTCTTTGTTCACTGAATGCTGCCATAGAAGTATCACCTATGCTGATAGAAATTGCTAGTGACCCAAGCATGTTAAAATATACATTAACTCTCTCATTCCATTGTCGTAATTAAGGACTGCTCCAGGACGCCAAATGGTGAGGTGGTAGCTTAAAATACCCCTTCCAGAGCCCTCTCTCTGAGATAGCTAATCATTCCCTTTGGCTCAAAGCAAAAGCGTCATCTGGGTTCTCATTTTCTTGGACCTTTCTGTGAACTCTGTCTCTGATTACACTCTTCCTCAAGCTCCTTATGGCTTTGGAGGAGATGGGATGCCATAAGCTCCTTCTTTTCTTTCAACATTTTTTATTCCTGATGTCTTTTCTTGTGCGTGATCATTAACTTCATGTTACCCATTTAAGATTTAGCCCTGGACTCTGCCGCCCCTTCTCCTTTTCACTGTTGGGATTTTTTACCATCCATATAACTTGAATCTTAACTGTGGACAGCTAATATTTGACTAAGCAGAATTTCCATGATGTCTTAGCAGTGTGGGTTTCCCAGGCTTTGTCTCAATCCCCCACCCTTTGCTTCTGTCTGCAAATCGTTTGATTGCTCCAGACAAATAAGAAGTAATAATAATTATAATAATGAGGTAGCAATACCCTGCTAAGTATCTCTGAAACATTCGTCTTGGTACATTTGATAATTTTGGTTTTGTAACTGTGTTACTAGCATCTGGTGAGCAAAAGCCAAGGATACTGCTAAGTATCCCATGATGCATAAGACAGCCCTTCAGAATAAAGAATGATCTGGCCTGAAATGGCAATAGTGCAAATCTGAGAAACCCTGCTAGAAAATACATTGCAGTTGACTCTTGAGCAATGTGGGGGCTAGAGACGCTGACACCCTATCCCCACAGCCTAAAATCCGAGTATAACTTTTAACTCCTCTAAAATTTAGCTATTGGTAGCCTGGTACTAACTAGAAGCTTTACCAATAACCTTTTATCAATAAATATTTTACATATTAAATGTGTATTATATGGTGTATTCCTATACAAAATAAGCTAGAGAAAAGAAAATATCATAAGCAAATCACAGCCGGACACAGTGGCTCATGCCTGTAATCCTAGCACTCCGAGAGGCTGAGGCTCGTGGACTGCTTGAGCTCAGGAGTTGGAAGCCAGCAGCCTAAGCAAGAATGAGACCCTATGTCTACTAAAACTAGAAAAATTAGCTGAGCTTGGTGGTGAGCACCTATAGCCAGCTACTTGGGAGGCTGAGGAAAGATTTTTTGCTCAAGCCCAATAGATTGGTTGTGAGCTACCATGCCATGGCGCTCTACCCAGGGCACCACAGTGAGACTTTGTCTCAAAAAAAAAAAAAAAGGAAAATCATAAGGAAGAGAAAATGTATTTACTATTCTTTAAGGAAATGAATCATCATGAAGGTGTTCAGGCCTCTTCATCTGCACACTGAGTAGGCTGAGGAGGAGGAGGAGTGGGTGGTCAGGCTGTGTGAGATGTCAGAGGGGGAAGCCGATCTGGGTGTCCGTGGGCCCAGGCAGTGGAAACCCATGTTGTTCAAGGGTCAAATGTATTGCTCTCCCCTATTCAAACTTCATACTTCTAAAACAGTGCCGTTTATACTAATGCTACCATTTTCTTTCTTTTCTTTTTTTTTTTTTTTACTTATTTTGGATCAAAATTGATGTCATTGACTACATAGTTTAATCTGTTAGCTGTCTGAATGGGCCACTTTTTCTCATCCTCACTCAACTATGGACAAGAGAAAACTAGTATGGCAGAGAAAGACGAGGGACGCCTACATCAAGCTCTTCATCAAGAAGCTCTGAGACCTACAAGAGCAGAGAAAGGCACTTAAAGACTTGGACTCATTTCATTTACGGTTATTCCCCAGCATAGTTGTCACTGATCGTTCGTCTGCACTTTCCACATCCTCCTGTTGTGAACCGGGTGTCCACTGGAACAGCCTTTTTACCTGGCTCCTCTGCTTTTCTTTATTTGCCTTCCACATAATCTCAGCTATGGCTGGCGCTGGAAAGTTTGGCAATGGCTTGCAGTATTCTTAATCTCATGAAGTAACACAGCTCTGGAGTCAGACAGCCTCCACTCATTTTCCTGGTACCTGTAAGCCTCAGGTTCCCTTCTTGTAACATGGATCTATGCCATCATCATCCTCATCACCCCACAGCCCTCTCCTCGGGGTGCTGGGAGAATCAAGGGCAATATTAATAAGGCATAGAACACAGAATAGCGTCTGGCGTAAAGCCTTGATGGTTTGAGTTTTGTGTCGCTCTGCTGTGGGTGTTTTTTATTGTTACGTGGGGATAATATGCACGAGGAGCATCATTTCTCCCACGCATATTTATGTTTCCCTTTCCTGGACACATTGTAAGTTGTTTCTGCCAACTTTGACTCAATTTGCCTTAAAGTTTTCTCCTTAACAAGCTCATCTCTCTCACTTTCCATAGACTTCCCAATGTCCCCCTTACTTGTCCCCTGCCACTGCCAGCTACCCTCCAACTGAGCCTCAGTGAGTGCTGCCTTCTCAATTACTTAAATCCTCAAATATTTACATTTATAGTTGAGATTGGTCGCGTCTTCATCCTTTCTTATTCCTCACGAGGCTTCTGTGTTCCTTTATGTTAGAGATTTGTGTTTTTTTGATTAACTTTTTGTAATTTTCTATAATATTTTCTAAAATGCAAGTATGATTCATGCCCTGAAAAAAAGATTATACTATGCTGTGAGTTCTGATAGACTGTTCTTTTTCTTTGAGACAGAGTCTCACTTTGTCACCCTCAGTACAGTACCATTGCATCATAGCTCACAGCAACCTCAAACTCTCAAGCTTGGCTGATTCCTTTGCCTCAGCCTCCCAGGTAACTGGGACTACAGGCACTGGCCATAACACCTGGCTATTCTTAGACAAAGGGTCTCACACTTGCTCAAGCTGGTCTCAAACTCCTTAGCTCAATCAATCCACCCTCCTTGGCCTCCCCAGAGTGCTAGGATGACAGGCCTGAGCCACCACACCTGGCAACTTCTACTTTTTATGCTGAGCTTGAGTATTTGAATTTCATGGCAATTTAAATACGAAATTCTTTTTTGATCAGGATTAGCATTGAGTACTTCAGATTGAGAAGTAGATTCTTGAGGGCAGCACCTGTGGCTCAAAGGAGTAGGGCGCTGGTCCCATATGCTGGAGGTGGTGGGTTCAAAGCCGGTCCTGGCCAAAAAAAACTGCTAAAAAAAAAAAGAAGTAGATTCTGTAAGTATCTTCCAGGGTTCTGTGTATTTGCATTTGAGCAAATAAGGGGCACAGATACTGTAAATGATAATTTAGTTGAAAAGTTATCTCTGTGTTTACCTTAAGAAATTGTCCTGTGAATATCTTTATGGTTAAAACAGGTGAAAAAAATTGGAATCATAGATTTTCTTTTTAGTTGCTACTAGTTACGTATTTCCCATCATTTAGTTCTGATAGCTCTGGTTAATGTATCAAAACCTTTCACAGTGACCTCAACTGTTTCTCTTGTCTGAAAGTGGTAAAAAGTACCCAAAACGCAGCTGCTGAGCTTACATATGGAACTGGATAAAAATGCTCCATCTTACCATGTAAATACTTTCAAGCCAGCATCTCTGATATTTCTATGTTTTTAAGATATAATTTCTTAAAGAAAAAACCCACAAGTTTTAGATACAATGAACACTGTCTGGGGAGGTATGTCTGTTTATAGATGTGTATAATGACACAAAGCTGCTCAGTGTTTGACTGCAGGACGTGTGAGGGGAGACTACCTCTCTGCTCTCTGATCCTTCACTAAAGTTAATTGACAGTTGACGGGTGAACAGAAAAGTCTTTCCCCATTTATTCAAGTACACAGGGGAGAATCCCAGGAGAGAATTACCCGATTACCCAATGATATTCAGAAACTTATATACCCCTCTTTATAGGGGAAAGGGAAATGGGGGTGTATACAGTTTACAGGGGTAGTGAATGATTCTTAGGGGAAATGAATAAGCCCAAAGAACAGATGATGGCCTAGAATGAAGTTCCTCTGAGCTCTGGGGGAAGTGGCAACAAATTATGGGAAGATGAGGGCAGAAGTTTGCTGTGAATGAAGGTTGTCTTTGCAGATAAAGTCTTGCAGGTACTCTCTGGGAGCTCCTTTCAGAATAGATGAATAATCTGGGTGTGGTAGCAACATTTTTTCTTTCTGTTCTCTGATGGTAATCTTGGTTGTTTGATATTCCTAGGCAGGGGATTTTAAGACTATTGCATTTCTTTTGGAAGCAATATTTCTTCGTGAAATTAAAAGACTTTGAGAGAAAGCCCCTGCCTGTGTTTGTGTGCGCATGTGGAGAGAGGGAGGCACAGGAGAGTCCTTGGCTCTGAAGCAGATTCTGTGACTTTCCAGTTCCATTTAATCCTAAAGGGCTCCTCATGACAAAATACTGTACTTTGGGGTATGGGAGGAGACAATACGGGGATTGTTCGCTGAGCCCTATTACTACTTTAGAGGTGAAGAGAGAGGGAGAGTTGTAATTTATTGCATGTATAGTGTCAGTTTTGCAAGATGAAAAAGTTCTGGAGATCTGTTTCACAGTAATGTGAATATGTTTAACACTACTTAACTATATACTTAAAATGATGAAGATGGTGAATTTCCTATTGTGTGTTCTTACCACAATTAAAATAAAAGGCTTGGTATCTAATCCAGGCATAAAGGTTATGACTTATTGAGTTTTATGTCATAAATGTGGGACATCTCCTCTGTTGTTTGAGATGCCGGTTGGCAGTCACGTGAGAGGGTGATGGTAACAGGACTCTGAGAAATTTGAGTGACATAATTTGTACTATAACATACTTAGTCTCTGACCTTTTTTTTTGCAGTTTTTGACCATGGCTGGGTTTGAACCCGCCACCTCCAGCATATGGGGCCGGCCCCCTACTCCTTTGAGCCATAGGCGCTGCCCCTCTCTGACCTTTTATAAATGTGAACCATTACTATTATGTAGAACACAAGAAAATAAACTATACTATCATTTATTTAATTATATAGAATGGCCTAATGATTAAGTGCACAAATTCAGCGCCTATTATAAGCTGTATGAGTTTGGGGAAGTTAAATTTTTAAAAACATCATGCTTCAGTTTCCTCGGTTCTGTAATCGTTAAAATAAGGACTTCTATTTCCCATGTGTGGCTCTCATGACTGTCTTTGATGATTTAGGATGCAGTAAGAGTTTAGATGTTACTAATGGATTATAGTTTTAAATGAACATATTTTTAGGACTTTTAAACTTTTAAATTAACTTATTTCTAGAACTTACTCCTTATTTCTAATTATTATTGCTTTGTATTTGGTATTATCTCTATTGATGAGTCCTTTTTAGCTTATATCTACCAAAAGTACAGCCTTTATACATTCCTGTGGGCTAAGCATTTTGAGGTGGTTTATAGAATTACATATGCCTGAGAAAGAGGGAAAAATACCCAAGAAGCTTAAGTTCTACCTAAAAAGTTTTTTATTGCATTTCTTTCAGCAGTTTCCCGGGTTGTAAATGCTGTGCTATGCTCACTATGGTGTTTGTTGTAAGGGGCTATCAGGCTGCAAAGAAACAATGATTTTACATGCAAGGACCTGCGGCCAAGATATTTGAGAAGATATTTAACGTTTTGGTATCAAGAATGTTTTTCTACTGGTAAAGAATGCTTTATTAAAGTAGTATCCTTGAACATTTAAGTTTTTAAAGCATCTAGAGTTTTTGTGTAGTTTCAGAAAAGTAGTTGATGCCTTCTAAATTTGCACAGCGCTGTGGCAGAGTGACTTTGTGCCAGGCACAGATAATGAAAGCATGCCAGTGTTTTGTGGCCACCTTTGGGGTCTGTGTGGGAGAGGAGTCAGGAGTAGGGATGGCCGTCCTCCCTGTCCGTCCAGGCATTTTACATCCTGCCCAGTCTTAGGCAGGCAGGTCACTTTCTTATAATTACAGTTTTGAGTTCATGCGCCCCTTTGAACATGTTTGAATTCTTACTCAGTGTATTGATTTTTAAATATAATTATAACGTGAATTTAATTCAGCATAGGTGTTTGGAACATATGGTGTTCCTTGGCAAATGTTTTCTTAAATTATATGCTTGTGCATGCATTCAAGTGTAGGAAATTATTGTTTTACTTGTAACATGCTCAAAGTGCATTTTAATAAATATAAAGGAATACCCCGAGGCAGGGGAACAGGAAGATCAAAAGCTTACTCTATTTTAGAAGGTAGTTTTATTAAGGTTGATTATTAATTTAAGGATTTATTTTTGGCGGGTGAAATGACTGGAAAGGGTCCGAGCCCAAGTAGATCCTGTGTGTGCGTGTGTTCATTTTCGTTCCCTTTTCCCACATCCTGTCTTCTCCCACTTCCCCTTCCCACCTCTTTGTTTATTATGCCACTGGCTGGGCTTTCCTAGACTCCCTTAACACAGCAGAGCCCCCACTGCACTCTGGGGACAGATTTCAACGAACATAGTTTTGCTTTAACTCTTTGGTTGGTAAGGCAGGTTGAAAGCTAAATAAGTAGAACAACATCAATTTAAATAATCATCGATTTATAGGATTGGAATCCTCATAGATTTATGTGATTCTTAATATAAGAGGAGTTCTTACTTTAGTGATACTTTATCAGACTATTATCTACATTGCCGAGGAGACAGAAATCTTTTAACAGTTGCCTTCAAGGAACTGTAAATTTCAACAATTATTCAGTCCATTGCTTTCAGCACCTTTTGTTGGCTTATTAGTGTGTAGAACAGCAGGGTTGTAACGGCAGGAAGAGCCTGTGCATTTTAATTAGCTCCAAAGACAGTGTGAGATAAAAGCCAGGATTTTTTCCTCATTTCTGTTTCACATTGGCTGATTAAGGATGCTATTGTCGGCTGAGCTGGCTTGACCTAATCCCGGTGACCACCCATTTATGGACGGGGGGGGGGGAATGGCAAAAACTTGCTCTGGTTTTCTGAATGGGATTAGGAAAGCACTAATTAGCAAACCCTGAAAGCCATGAGGCATGGACAGGAACACAGCACCCATGCATAAGAAACAAATGCAGTCTGGGGAAACATTCACCAATTGAACCAATTAATGCTTGCATATATTAGGCACTTGGTGATGTGTTTTCCGTTCTTAATTACTTAGCCATGAATAGGAGCCTGATGTTCCTCAAGCTGCACTTGTTGATTAAGTAAATACTTCTGGCCTGAAGAGCAGTGTCAGAACTCGAAGAGCACTACTAAAGCTGATAAAGAGGTTTGCAAATAGTTGGAGAATACATTCTAGCTGTATCTGACCTCAGCGAGGAGGGTGGTGGCTAGGAATACAGGCTGTACAACTTTAAAATGAATGTTTTTAGTTTAAGTACAGATCTTAATTACTGAGGAGGAAAATGATCAATTTGGGGAGGTCATCCAGCCCTTTATTTCTTTCTTATGTACTTCTTTTTAATCAAGCAGAATATTAGGGGAAAAGTATAATAAGCTCTGAAACCAGCGGAGCTAGACCGGGACGGGAATCCTTGTGCTGCCAAGGAGTAACCGAGGGAGGGTAGTTCACATCTCTGTGTCTCAGGCTGTCTACATTCAAAATACGTAAATTATTATTTACTTTGTATTGTCATGGTTTTGAGTTAGAATAATATGGGTAATGGCTTGCGTGGCACCTACGTTCAAGGACTCCCAAACTGCCTGTTCCATTACTTGATGCCATCACTGTTATTTCCCAGCAGTCTGAGCAAGTGTAAGGCAGTAGTGTCTGGAAGAAATAAAGGCTGAAGACCCTAGTCTAGAAAAGTTGTCCAAAGAGATGGGCGGAGGGTTATTTGGTAGAAATGTGATTGAAAGTTACGTGTGGATTTCCCTTATTCATCTCTTTACCCCCTACCCTGTTTAATGGCATGAACCACTCTATGGAAGCAGATATTTTTATTGGTTATGTATCTGTGGATGAATAGATCATTTATAAATGGATGTGTAAATCTAAAATAAAAATATCAGCTTCAGTAATTCCAAATGATGATAATTTTGGAAAACTGTGGCACTTGATTGATACTCTTCTGTATATGAAAAGGGCAGCAGAAGCACCTTCAGGTTCTGGGGAGATGTGTGTGTGGGATGTGGACACATGCAGTCTATGGTTCGTATATTAGCAAAGTTTAGAAATAATTAGTGGGGTGTTTTGTCTCCCCATTTCAGGTGGCACTATTATTATTTTAAAATTCATTTATGGACATTAAAACAGCTTTTTATATAGATGCTAAAAATTCTTAGGGTATTAAGTACTTTCTCCCAGCTTAGAGGGATTGGTGAGGCTTTCAGTGAGGTCTTACGTGATCATGACTAGTGTGAGCAGTATTGCAATGTTAATGAGTAGGAGTGAGGAACCTCTGAATATATGTTGCTACCATTGTGGTTTATGTTTCTAAGTTTATCGAAAGATTGTATTTTCTCATAGTTAGTTTCTTCTATACTTTACTTTATTTCCCATTTGTTTGTTTGTTCATTATTTATTTGAGATAGAGTTTCACCTTGTCACCCTCTATAGAGTGCTGTGGCATCATAGGTCACAGTAGCCTTAGACTCTTGGGGTCAAGTGACTCTCTTGCCTCAGCCTCTCAAGTAGCTGGGGCTAGAGGTGCCTGGCACAATGCCGGGGGGTTATTTTATTGACGGGGTCTCTCTCTAACTCAGGCTGGTCTTCAACTCGTGAGCTCAGACGATACGACTGCCTTGGCGTCCCAGAGTACTAGGATTACAAGTGTGAGCCACTGCACCCAGCCCCATTTATTTTTATTTGTATATATTCATGGGGCCCCAGTGTAAATTGTTACATTGATGTATTGCATGTGGTGCAGTCAGGGCCTTCAGTGTATACACTCACAAAAGCAGCATGATTTGTATTCACCAAGCAACCTCCCATCATCCACCATACTTTCATTCCACCCCCATCCCTTAAAGTCTATCTTTTTTTTTAAGAGACAGAGTCTCACTTTATTGCCCTTGGTAGAGTGCTGTGGCGTCATAGCTCACAGCAACCTCCAACGCCTGGGCTTAGGTGATTCTCTTACCTCAGCCTCCCGAGTAGCTGGGACTACAGGCACTGGCCACAATGCCTGGCTATTTTTTATTGCAGTTTGGCCGGGGCTGGGTTTGAACCCGCCTCCCTAGGTGTATGGGGTGGGTGCCCTACCCACTGAGCCACAGGTGCCACCCCATTAATGTCTGTCATTCTGCATTCTTCTTCCATGTGTACACATGATTTAGCTCACACTTGTGAGAACATGTGTTATTTGTCTGTGTTTAACTTAAGATAATGGCTTCCAGATCCATCCATGTTGCTCCAAAAACCGTGATTTATTCTTTTTTACAGATGAATGGTACTCCATCCACACACAAACACCACATTGCCTTTATCCAGTCCTCCATGGGTGGACACTTAGGATGATTTTCTATCTGTGCTGTTGTGAATACTGCTTCAAAAAACATAAATGTGCAGGAATCTTTTTTATTACAGATTTCTTTTAGTTTAAGCAGATACCTAAGAGTGGGATTGCTGGATCATATGGGTAGTTCTATTTTTAGTTCCTTGAAACATCTCCATACTGTTTTCTATAGAGGTTTCACTAATTTGCATTCCCACCAACAGTGTATAAAAGTTCTGTTTCTCTGCATCTTCCCCTAAAACTTTTTTTTTTTGGTCTTCTTTTTTTTTTTTTTAGTAGAGACAGTCTCACTTTATCACCCTTGGTAGAGTGCTGTGGCATCACACAGCTCACAACAACCTCCAACTCCTGAGATTAGGCGATTCTCTTGCCTCAGTCTCCCAAATAGCTGGGACTACAGGCGCCCACCATAACACCCGGCTATTTTTTTGTTGCAGTGTAGCCGGGCCGGGTTTGAACCTGCCACCCTTGGTATATGGGGCCAGCACCCTACTCACTGAACCACAGGCGCCACCCTTTCCAGTCTTTTAAATAACAGTTTTTATTTTGTTTCAATGTAGCTTATGGAATAATCTTTTAAAAAGTATATGGATTGGCTACTGAAGTCAAGACCCTCTGCAAGTTGTCATGGTGAAAATAAGAAAATATAAAAAGTTTCTGTTCCTGTCTTACATTGTGGTGTGAGTGAGGAAATATAAGTAGCTAAGTAACATGTGCAGTCTATGTAATTACTCTAGACAATAAAGAAAAATGATTCAAAACTTTTCAGGGAGAAATAATCTTAAGCCAGAATAAGTACTTTATATTAATATATTTTAAAGAAGAGAGTGTAAAAAAAAGGGGTGTGAAAAAGAAAAAGAAGTTTTAGGAAAAGTAAGGTTTGGAAATAAAGAAGAAAGCATGTTTCAATCTTAGGAAATAATTTGATTTTTCTAGATCAGAGGGGAAATTGTGGGAATTGGGGCTTGAAAGGTAACTTGAAGAGAGATTGTGGATGTTTTTAACTGAGAGGGTAAGTGGTTTGGGACTTATCCTATAGAATTGGGAATATTCTACTTTTGTGGCCAACGTTATTTTCGAAGAGAAAAGGAATTGTTTTGTACCAAATTTTTTCAAATGGCATGAAGAAAAAAAATTTTTTTTTCAGTTTTTGGCTGGGGCTGGATTTGAACCCACTACCTCCGGCATATGGGGTTGGCGCCCTACTCCTTTGAGCCACAGGCACCGCCTGGCATGAAGAAATTTAAAGGAAAAAGGATACCTGGTGTTAGGCAAAGTTTTGATTTATTGTTAAAATACAATGGAGAATGTGTTAAATTTGCTATAATTCACAAAAGGTACAGATAACATGTAGTGGCCCTTAAGACTGTTATGGAGAAGATTGATCTGTTGTTTTTGTTCTCTTATGTAAAGAGTTATTTTCCTGTGTGTTTTCCATCCAATGCAGGAATAGACCCTTAGTTGGTTATATTAAGTGAAAAAGTATTTCTAAAAGGTATAGCGGTAGGTAGCCTTAAAGTGTATCTGTTCAGGTAGAGGCTGAGGAAAATACATAGTCAGATAGGATTTGGGGAGAACAAAAATTGGGCACATACTGAGAGAGAGAGAGAGATAAGTGGTAGGAGATTGGTCACAGTTGGTCAGGGGTTTGGGGCAGCATAAAGCCAGCATTGATTTTCCATGTCCCTTAAGCAGAAAACTCTGTCAAAAAAAGTAGGCTGTATATAAATCCAGACATTAGTCCCAGGGGATTGATCAATCGCATGGGTTTCAGATCAGAGAAGCACAAAAACTCACTGGTGGACTGAAGGCAACCTCAGATTAGGCTCCAGACAGGTACAGACACTAACAGTTCTACACGATTGAAAGATTCTTTCCCTTTTTTTTTTTTTTTTTCTTTGGTTAACTCTTCTTGTCTCCAGTTTGGGATTCAGGCCAACCTGAGTCCAAGATGCAGTGTGTGGAGATACATTAATTTCCTTTTATTGCTGTTTCTTCGTGCTCTCTGTTAATCCTTTGCTTGTGCTGTTGAGCCTCTAGAATAGCAGTTCTCAACCTGTGGGTCATGACCCCTTTGTAACAATGAAAATACATCCTGCATATCAGATATTTACATTATGATTCATAACTGTAGCAAAATTACAATTATGAAGTAGCAATGAAAATAATTTTATGGTTGGGGGTCACCACAACACGAGGAACTGTATTAAAGGGTTGCAGCATTAGGGAGGTTGAGAACCACTGCTCTAGAACTTGCTGAAGCAATTCTAATGCCTGTACTGGGTTGAATCTGTTCTGTTTAAAACTTAATCCATGCTATCCTCTTGTGTCAAGAATCAATTCTGATATAGTTTGGAATTAAAAAAACAAACAAACAAACACAAAACACCAGGGGGCAGAGCAAGATGGCCGAATATCAACTTCTAGTAATCCTGAATACCAAATTTTGCAGCTATCTACATAAGCAGCTACCTCTGTAGGAACCAAGGTGAGCAACCAAACTACCTGGTTGTAGCAGTATATCAAGAATAGAGGCACTGAAGAAAGTAAACAGGACAATCTGGTACTGTCTACCCTACCGCCTCCTATCCTCCAGCAGTGCCTCACCAGCACGCCCAGTGGAGAGACAATCTGAAGAGGGAGAGTGAAGTGACTGAAACACAGGGCTCTTCCTCATAGGGGAATACAGCAAAGGGCAGAATATTGACGGTGCCCACAGAGGAAGCATTCAGGCCAGCCAGGCCAGAAGGGAAGCCTCTACGCTGAAGCCTGAGTTGCAGCTGGCCCTGATATTGGCTGTCAAAAAGCATACTGGGCCTGGACTAAATTTGTAGGACCACAAAGGCTACAGTGTCCTTGGACAATTTCTGTGGCAGTGCTGGTTCAGAGCCAGTGGAATTGGGGTGTACATGATCCAGTGAGATAGCAGCAGCTGTAGGCAAGCCAGTGCCTGGGTCATCCCTCCCCGACAGTTAGGTACAGACAGTGTCTTCTTATACTTGAAGAGAGGATCTTGCTTTGCAAGTTGGGTACCAGCCCAGCCACAGGAAAATAAAATACCAAGAAGATTCCCACAGCCCTTGAACCCAGCCTTAGTTCCCAGATGACATGTCTGGACCTATCCTGGGCTAGCCTAAGGATACAAGCTGCCCTGAAGGTCAGGACCCAGTTCTGTCAGGATTCAGCATCTGCTGAGTAAAGAGTGCTTGGATTCTGAATAAACATCAGAGGGACCGAGACCATAGTAATTGCTGGCTTTGGGTGAGTTGGGGTTAGCTTTGGTTTTGACCTGGCACTGGTGACCATGAGGGAGTGCCCATGGAAAGAGAGTGAGAGATTTTGCCTGATAACCCAGGGGATTGTCTTGTATTTGACTGAAGATCTCTAAGATAGTACCACCAGGAGTCTGCAAGAGTCACAGCATTGACTTGGGGCACCACTAGTGCTGATATAGCTGCAGTGAACAGATACTTAGATGATAACACTTAATTCCATTTGAGAATCTAGAAAGCCCTCAACAAGGACATGTCCAAAAAGGCCCAGACTATGAAGATTAAAATAAATACTTTTCAGTTTCCAGATAATAATGAATATCCACTAGCATCAAGAAGATACAGGAAGACATGACCTCACCAAAGAAACTAAATAAGGCACCAGTGACCAGTCCCGGAGTGATAGATTTGGTGACTTTTTAGACAAATAGTTTAAAATAGTTATCCTGAAGAACTCAGTGAACTTCAAGACAACACATACAAGGAATTCAGAAGCCTATTAGAGAAGTTCAATAAAGGTATTGAAATAATAATAATAATAAAGGAGAGATTCTAGACCTTAAGGATTCAATGAGCTGAGAAATGCATCGGGGTCTCTCAACAGCAGAATTGTCTGAACATAAAGAATTAGCGAGCTTGAAGACAGGTTATTTGGAAAGGTAATCAGAAGAGAAAAAAAGAATAAATAAGAATGAAGCATGCCTACACACAACTTCAAAAGGGTAAATCTAAAAGTTATCCGCCTTAAAGAGGAGGGAGGGAGGAAAGGAGGGAGGGAGAGAAAGAGAGAGAGATTATTTAAAGAAATAACAACAGAGAGCTTCCTAAACCCAGAGAAAGACAATAATATAAAAAAAGAAAACTATAGAACACTAAGCATATTTAACCTAAACAAGGCTCCCTTAAAGGGTTTAATAATTAAGCTCCCAAAAGATCGTAAGCAAAACAAGAAAAAAGAAAAATAATAACAAGGGAGTTCCAGTACACCTGGTAGCACATTTTTCATGTAAAACCTTACAGATCTGGAGAGAGTGGCATGCCATATTCAAAGTGCTGAAGGAATGATGCTGTAAGCCTAGAATATTATATCCTGCAAAAATAGCCTTCAAACATGAAGGAGAAATGCTTTCCCAGACAAACAAAAGCTGAGGGATTTCATCAACATTTGACCCGTCCTATAAGAAATGCTAAAGGGAATTTTTCCATCTGAAAGCAGAGAACATCAATGAGGAAGACAAAAAAGCATCGGAAGTACACAACTTACTGATAACAGGAAGGATAAAAATACGGAATAAGCTATTGCTGGAATTGTGTTTAAACAACTTATTTTTGGAGTAGGAAGATGAAAAGGTAAACCTGTCAAAACTAACAACGACATCTTTTTCAGAGATAGATAATATAAAATGATATGGATAGAAACAACAAAAGGTTATAAAGCAGAGTGATGGAGTTAAAGGTAGAATTTCTGATAGATTTTTCTTTATTTGTTTATTTGCATGCAGGGTTGTCATATGATTAAAATAATTAGTTATAAAATGTTTTTTTTTTTTTTTGCAAGCCTCTTGGTATTCTCAAATCAAAAAACTATAGTGGATACACAAAGGAAAAAAAAGCAAGAAATTAAAATGCATTACGAGAGAAAATCACATTAACAAAAGAGGGCAGAAAGGAAGTGAGACAAAAAGAGAGGACCACAAAAGACTTTGAAATCAAGTAACAACATGGCAATAGTCGTTTCATACCTATCAATAATTATGTTGAAGGGGAATGGGATAAACTATCCAAGCTAAAGACGTGGAGTGGCTGAATGTATTATTAAAAAACCTAAAGTCCAACTACATCTTGTCTGCAAGAAACATATTTCACTTATAAAAACACACATAGACTAAGAATAAGGGGAAGGAGAAAGCGATTTCATGCAAATGGAAACAAAAAGAGAAGTAGTAGTTATACTTTTCTCAGATAAAATAAGATTTCAATACAGAAACTGTAAAAAGAGATGAAGAAGGTCAGTATATTAATATAATGATAAAGGGTCCAGTTCAACAAGAGGATATAATAATTCTAAATGCATATTCGCCAAACACTGGAACAAATATTATCAGATTTAGAGAGACAGACCCCAATACGGTAATGGTGAGAGATCTCAATACTCGGCTTTCAGCATTGGACAGATCCTCCAGACAGAAAATCAACAGTGGAACCTTGGACTTATAGACCAATGGAGCTAATATTTATACAGTGTTACATGCAACAGCTGCAGCATACATGTTCTTCTCAGCTCGGGGATCATTCTCAAGGGTAGACCAGATGTTAGACCACAAAACAAGTCTTCAAAAATTCCAAAAAAAAAAAAAAAAAATCATACCAAGTATTTTCTCTGACCACAATAGAATAAAACAAGAAATCAATAACAACAGGAACACTGAAAAATATACAGACACATGGACATTCGGCAATATACTCCTGATTGATCAGTGGGTCAATGAAAAGATATAGAAGAAAACAAAAAAAAAATTCTTGAGACAAATGAAAATGAAAACAACACATCAAATCCCATGAAATACAGAAAAAGCAGTAATAAGAGTAAAGTTTATAACAATGTGTCTACATCAATAAAAATAGGAAAGTAGGCTGGGCACAGTGGGTCATGCCTATAATCCTAGCACTCTGAGAGGCCATAGTGGGTGGGTTGCTTGAGCTCAGGAGTTTGAGACCAGCCTGAGCAACAATGAGACCCCCATCGGTACTGAAAAAAAATAGAAAAAAATTAATTAGTTGTTGTGGTGGATTCTTATAGCCCCAGCTACTCTAGAGCCTGAAGCAAGAGGATTGCTTGAGTTCAAGGGGTTGAGGTTGCTGTGAGCAATGATGATGCCATGGCAGTCTAGCTAGGGCACAGAATGAGGCTCTGTCTCAAAAAAAAAAAAAAAAAAGTTGAAACGTGGCCAGGTGCACTGGCTCATGTCCCTAATCCTTGCATTCTAGGAGGCCGAGGCAGGAGGATCCCTTGAGCTCAAGAGTTAAAGACCAGCCTAAGCAAGAGTAAGACCCCAACTTTACTAAACATAGAAAAATGAATTATGTGTTGTGGTCCTGTAGTCCCAGCTACTCAGGAGGCTGAGGTAGGAGGATACCTTGAGCTCAAGAGTTAAGGACCAGCCTAAGTAAGAGTGAGACCCTAGTTCTGCTAAAAATAGAAAAATGAGCTGTGTTGTGGTGAGTCCGTTAGTTCCAGCTACTTAGGAGGCTGAGGTAGGAGGATCACTTGAACCCAGAAGTTTGAGGTTGCTGTGAGCTAGCCTGGGGCAACAGACTGGGAGTCTATTGAACAGAAAGAAAGCAAGAAAGAAAGAGGGAGGGAGGTAATGAAGGAAGGAAGGGAGGAAGGGAGGGAAGGAGGGAGGGAAGAAGGAAGGAAGGAAGGAAGGAAGGAAGGAAAGAAAAGGAAGAAAGACTTCAAATAAACAACCTAACAATGCATCTGAAAAAACTAGAAAAACAAGAAGCCAAATCCCAAATTCATAGAAGAAAATAAACAATAAAGATCTGAGTGGAAATAATGATATTGAAACAAAAAAATACAAAAGATCAATGAAATGATAAGTCTTTAAATTTTATTTATTTATTTATTTATTTTTGAGACAAAGTCTTACTTTGTTGCCCTTGGTAGAGTGCTATGACATCACAGCTCACAGCAACCTCAAACTCTTGGGCTCAAGTGATTTTCTTGCTTCAGCCTCCTGAGTAGTTTACAGGTGCTTGTCACAATGCCTGGCTACTGGCTCAAGCTTGTCTCAAACCTGTGAGCTCAGGCAATCCACCTTCTCTGACCTCCCACAGTGCTAGAATAAGTTATTTTTTAAAAGATATGTAAAATAGACATCTCTGTAGTCAGACCCAGAAAAAAAGAGAGACGACCCAAATCAATTAAATCAGAGATAAAACAGCAGATATTACAAATTATCCTACAAAAATTCAAAGGACCATTAGAGACTACTATAAGCCACTATATAGGACAATAAATTAGACAACCTAGAAGTACATAAGTTTCTAGACACATACAACCTATCAAGATTGAACCAGGACGAAATCCCAAGCTTGAATAAACCAGTGACAAGTAATGGGATGGAAGCAGTAGTAAAACGTCTCCCATCAAAGAAAAGCCCAAGAATTCAAACAAGAACTATTTAATACCAAGTGTTCAAAGAAGAACTATTACCAGTTCCCCTTAAACTATTCCTCCAAATCAAAGTAGAGGAAACTACCAGTACTCATTCTACTAGGCTTGTATCACCCTGATAACCAAACCCGATGACATAAAGCAGATAGAACCTATGGGCCAACATCTCTAATGAAGGTAGATGAAAAATTTCTCAACAAAATACTAACAAGCTGAATTCAATAATACATTGAAAATATTATTCATCATGATCAAGTGGGATTCATCCTAGGAAAGCCAGGATGGTTTAACGTAATGCAAGTCCATCAGTGTAATATATCATACAAGTACAGGACAAAGGACAAAAACCATATGATCATTTAAATTGATGCTGAAAAAGCACTAGATAACATTTACCATATTTAAAGATAAAAACTCGAAAAACCTAAGTGTGGAAGGAATTCATGTCAGCAGGATAAAAGCCATATATAACAAACCCACAGCTAGTAATGAAGGGAGCAAACCTGAAAACCTTTTCTCTAAGACCTGGAAGAAGATGAGGATGCCCACTTTCACCACTGTGTGCTGCATAGTGCCAAAAGTTCTAGCCTGAGCATTCATGCAAGAGAAAGAAATAAAGGGCATCCAAATTTGAAATTATAAAATCAAATTTTTCTTGTTTGTTGATAGGATCTTATACCTAGAGAAACCTAAAGGCTTTTTAAAAACTATTAGAACTGAAAAGCAATTCCACGAAGTTGCAGTGTACAAATCAATGTACAAAAATCAGTAGCACTTCTGTACGTCAACAGTAAACAGTGCGAAAAAGAAACCAAGAAGTTAATTCCATTTACGATAACTACAAATAAAATCAAATACTTAGGAATAAACTTTAACCAAAGAAGTGCAGGATCTGTATAATGAAAGCTTTAAAACACTGATGAGAGAAATAGGAGAAAAAATGGAAAGATATTCTATGGTCATAGATTCAAAGGATTAATGTTCAAATGTCTATGTTACCCAAAGCAATGTACAGATTCAATGCAATTCCCAAAATACCAACAGCATTCTTCACAGATAGATATAGAAAAAGTAATCCTAAAATTTATATGGAACTACAAAAGACCAGAATAGCCAAGGTCCTCCTGACCAAAAAGAACAAAACAGGAGATAATCACATTACCTGACTTCAAATTATCTACACAGCTAAGTAATGTAAACATTATGGAATGGACATAAAAACAGACGTGTAGACCTAATACCTATAGTGAACTTACCTTTGACAAAGTTTTTTCTGTCTTTTATTTTTTAGTCTGTGTCTTTGAAAAGAAACATTTATTAAAAACTTACATTTGTGTCGTAATCAACTGACTTATCTGTGTTTTCATTTTCTCTCGATAGTTATTACTTAAAAAGAAAAAAACCGGGCAATGAAGGTTAAGGAACCTGTGGCTTGAGTTTACACAGCTAGTTCAGGGCAGAATTAGGAGTCTCTCCTAGACCCAAATCTCGTTCTCCTTATCTGTTTTGCTCTCAGAGTTCACTCTGATGAGGACGGGTGAGCATAGTGGTTTAATTTTTATGAAACCAATGATAAACTTCTTACCAAAAATATCATATCTGATCAAATTCTTCCTGTATGCAGGCAAAGACATGAGAATAGGAGGTAATACTTCTCATACTTATGATATATTCAGAACAATCAAGAATGTTCATTTTACATTTTTAAAATCAGAGTTTGCCTGAAAGAGATTTTAATTCAAATAAAAACATAAGTCCTTCCCATCCCTTTATCTTACAGATAAAGACGAAGGGTAAGCTGAATCTAAGAAACTTGGGCTCCACACCTCACTCTTTAGAAGCACGATCACTTTCCTTAATGTTCAAATCTGCTATATTCTCTGCAGCCCCCCGCCCCCATCCTGGTCTCATTAGCATGATAATGAAAATTGTAATTTACATTAGAAGGGCCCTAAACTCACCAGGAAAATTACTAATCAAATTGAACTTTCTGGTTCTGATTTAATTTGGTAGCATTAGTGGACATGGTCTTAGGCTCTTGGGAATAAATTATTGAACCACTAGTTTTAACTTGACTAAATAGAATCTAATATAAAATTCTACCTTGAGCCACCAAAAATTAAATTATCACATTTGTATTTATAAATAGGGACTCTTTATGTTTGGTTAACATATTGTTTATCTTAGGTTTTGATATATTCTCTCAGGATAACGTCTTTTAAGAATAGGAATATAAAGAACAAAACAAAACAAAAAATAGGAATATATATTGTTAGTTTATATTAGGTATAAAAACACAAAATAAAATCAGCAGTGGGGCTTTGGTAGGAAAACCATTAGTTGCGATCTCTTCACCTGTTACACCCAGCTGTCCCTTCTGGGATTTAGCTTTGTGTTCTGAGAACCATTTCTATGAAAATCTAATGAGGAAACTCTAAACTGCTGGTGACAGGAGGAGCCTACTTTACAAACCGTGCAGTAACCGGGATCAAATATCGGCGGACAAATTCAGGCCTCTTTGCTTTTTTTCATGTGTTGAGTTTGGTGGCATTTCGTAAAACTATCTATCCTGCTTCCATTGCCAAGCTGACTAATCGGCTGGTTTGTTGACACCATCTGTCTAAAGAATCCACAGCCGCTACCCCGAGTTTTGGTTCAGTTTTCAATAGAAAGACCTATCCAGAAAGAAGCACTTTTTTTTTTTTAATTTCCTAAGTCTAAGGTTCTGAATCAGATTGGAATTTCCCTTCTCTCTCTCTCTTCTTCTCTTTGCTATTGTTGAAACACATTCATTTTTACTACTGTGTTTCAAGAAAGTTGAATATTGTGGACTTTGTTTATATACTTATAAAAATTATCCTGTTGGCCCATGATGTAAATATAACACAGAATGCCTATAATGTTTGAAAAAAAAATAGTTTATGTGTACCTTGGATTTTAAAAACTTATTCTGGCTCGGCACCCGTAGCTCAGTGATTAGGGCACTGGCCACATGCACTGGGGCTGGTGGGTTTGAACCCGGCGTGGGCCTGCTAAGCAACAATGACAAAAAAATAGTTGTGGCAGGCACCTGTAGTCGCAGCTGCGTGGGAGGCTGAGGCAAGCGAATCGCTTAAGCCCAAAAGTCTGAGGTTGCTGTGAGCAGTGACACCATAGCACGATACTAAGGGTAACAGAGTGAGACTCTGTCTCCAAAAAACCCCCAAAAACTTATTCTCTAGTGATTCCATGTTTCTTTGAATTTAAAATAGGAAGGGTATTTTGTTTTAAGAAAAATGATTTTCATTTGGTGAATACTTAAGTTTCATTTTTGTACTTCATCCATACAGTGTCCTAAATTTCCGTTAAACCTAAGTTGTACAATAC